>JACXGK010008390.1:0-22681 GCA_016801125.1 Novumbra hubbsi
GATGGCACTTCTGTACTGTATTTGGAGAGGTGTGGCGGATGGCACTTCGGTACTGTATTTGGAGAGGGTGGCTGATGGCACTTCTGTACTGTATTTGGAGAGGGTGGCTGATGGCACTTCGGTACTGTATTGGAGGGGGGTGGATGATGGCACTTCGGTACTGTATTTGGAGAGGTGTGGCTGATGGCACTTCGGTACTGTATTTGGAGAGGTGTGGCGGATGGCACTTCTGTACTGTATTGGAGGGGGTGGATGATTGTACCCCTGTACAGTATTGGAAGGGGAGTGAATGACGGTAATTCATCTCCTCAGCAGTATTAATAGCTGTGCATCTTTTAGAGGTGTGTTTGTGTGTGTGTGTGTGTGTGTTTGTGACTCACCTGTAGAACAGCAGACATACACTCTCAGTCGGAGACAGCTGCGACCATGGTGATGGGTAGGTGTAGCTGCAAACATAAAACATTTTAAAAACAAGAAGTTGGCAACCAAGTAAGTTCTACAAGCAAGTAACCACCAAAGTAAAATGAATAAGTAGTACTCTGGACCCAGAGTATGTGGTAATGGTATATCTGTGTTACTGTATACTAACCACACACAGGCTGTCATTAAAGTGGTGTATAGTAACTGTGTTAATTAATGCACAGTAACTACAAACTCGGCTGTCAATATAAAGGTATATTTAACTGTGCTGATGTGTACTAAACACACTGGCTGTCATTATAGTGGTATTTAGTAACTGTGTTATTGTATAGTAAACACACAAGCTGTCATTATGAATATACATTGTAACTGTTTTACTGTATAGTAACCACACACTGGCTGATATTATAGTGGTATTTAGTAACTGTGTTACTGTATAGTAAACACACAAGCTGTCATTATGAAGATACATTGTAACTGTTTTACTGCATAGTAACCACACACTGTTTGTCATTATAAAGGTATTTTACTAGTAGTATAATAGTAGTACAGCAGCAGTAGTAGTAGTATACTCACAGATGTAGTAGTACTGCTGGCCTACATGGAACTCATAGCCCAGGGAGAAGGCGCTGTAACGCTGGAACTTTTCAGAGAACTTGATTGGTGCGTGAGGCGCGTGTGGGCGGTTACACTCCCATCGCTTGAAGCCCAGCTGGGGGTCGCAGGTCCGGTAACCACGGTAACTGACCATGTAAAGGATGTATTGCTCTCCGGTGCCGACCGCACGCTGACTGTCATTATAATGGGGACAGTAGATGTCCAGGTAGTCGTTGACATTCACCTGCACCGTGTATCCCTCCCGACGCAGGCTGGACACACGAGACAGGAGAGAGGGAAGATCAATTAGTACCTTAACAACCATGTTGATCAATCAACAACAAGCAATCCAACACTAAAGGGAATCATTAAATGGGGTGTTAACGTTGTACAGGGGCCTTATGTACGTTCTGACGGTCGATCTGAGGATTCCTCCCCCGGCCAGCGCAGACCCTCCTGGGGGGCCGACAAGTTGTAGCACTGTTTTCTTACAAGCTACAATATTGTAAAGGTTTTTGCTTTAATTCCTTTACTTTTGCTGCTTTTTAACATAATTTACAAACATATTAGGGATTGGGTTAGTGACTGGGTAAGTGACTGGGTTAGTGACTGGGTTAGTGACTGGCATTTAGCATGCTAAACTAGGCGGCAATGAAAGATCAACATGTTACAGGGAGAATTTAGTAAATAATATGACAACATTTTAAACCCAACAACATAATAATGTGTGTTTATTGTAAGTGATTTACTGTAAGTGATTTACTGCAAGTGAATGCGTGATTGCCTGTGTTTTGGATTGTGTGTGTGGTGATTGCTGACTAGTGCGTCAACAACATACTGCAAGCCCAAATGGGAGAGGGTGTGTTAGCACAGATAGTGTGCGTACGTGTGATAAGCTTTACTAAAGGCTTAAAACAAAAGCAGAACTTGAATGTCACAGCACATATTCTCATAGAAATGGTAGTTCGTCACAAGACTCGAACACACAACCGTCGGAGTCCATTTATCTGTAATAGCACTCAACATCACCCCTAGTGGTCAGTTTCTATGTCGCAAATAGGAGTGTAACCAGCATGGACAGTTGTCTAATATACACATTGATCTGGTGTGAACTCGCTGCAAAGACAGTGTTTGCGTGTGTCATTGTTTGTGTGTGTGTGTGTGAGTGTGTGTGCTGTGTGGAGAGAGGGGGAAGAGAGTCCAACTAAAGGACATCAGGGCCACAAACTCACTTTCAAAGTGTCAGAGCTGCCTTGACTGCTCCAAGCGCGCACACACACACACACACACACAGACAAACACACCCTCAACCCAGCCCACTGGCCCCTATACCCGTAGCTCGTATATCAACGTTAACACAACGTCGCACACACGTCACATGTCAATGTTCTAGCAATGTTCCCCAAGCTCATATATCAACATCGCCCCTAAAAAGACTGACTGGGAGAGATAGACTGTGTGTGTGTGTGTGTGTCCATTTGTGCATGTGTGTGTGACAGGAGGAGAGGGATTCTTTCCTGACATGAACATCTCTTATTTTTCTCCTCAGCTAAGAAACAGGCCCCTGTCTGGGTGACAGAAAGAAGCTGCACAGCCCTAAATCATCTCTCACGCACACAAACACACACATACACACACACACACACACACAAGCCATAGAGTCAGAATTCACAAGGGGGCAGCAGAGTGACACCGCAAGCCCAGGCTTCACTTCCTCTCTCTTCCTCTTCATCTTTCTCTCAGTTCTAGGTCACGTCTCTAGGGAGATTATTATTCAATTATTAAATGAAGATCGAAATGCTGCTCCAACGTCTCCCCTCTCTCTCTCCTCCATCACTCCTTGACACTGGCCCTCCACCTCTCACAAATCCCCTCTGTTCCCTCACTCCTCTTTTCACTCTATTCTTTCCTTTTATTTCTCTCCGGTCGTTCTGGGAGGAACAGACACACACGTTCTTTGCTCCCTACCCATGTCACATCCTCTGCTCTCTCTCTCTCTCTCCTCCCTTGACTTTATTTCTGCTTACATCACTCTGTTCCCTCCAGTACAGGTTTTTTTTGGGGGGGGGGATTCTGAGAGGAAAATAAAAAATGTGTAAAACGCTTCAAGGGAACTATATTTATACAGAGTGAGAAAATGCAGAGAGAGAGAGAGGAGCTATGAGAAAGAGAGGGAAGAAGTCAGGCGGGGGAGGAGGGTAAAGGGTTGTTGCACCAGGGAGCCATACATGCAAATGGAGCGAGAAAGATGAGAGAATGAGAGTGAAAAAGCAGAGGAGAGTTAAAGAGCCGAGAGTGATATAGAGAAAAGAGAGATGGAGAGTTAAAGAGCAGAGAGTGATATAGAGAGTGAAATAGAGAAAAGAGAGATGGAGAGTTAAAGAGCAGAGAGTGATAAAGAGAAAAGAGAGATGGAGAGTTAACGAGCAGAGAGTGATATGAAGAAAAGAGAGGAGTTAAAGAGCAGAGAGTGATATAGAGAAAAGAGAGGAGTTAAAGAGCAGAGAGTGATATAGAGAAAAGAGAGATGGAGAGTTAAAGAGCAGAGAGTGATATGAAGAAAAAAGAGGAGTTAAAGAGCAGAGAGTGATATAGTGAAAAGAGAGATGGACAGTTAAAAAGAAGAGTGATATAGAGAAAAGAGAGATGGAGAGTTAAAGAGCAGTGATATAGAGAAAAGAGAGTTGGAGAGTTTACGACCAGAGAGTGATATGAAGAAAAAAGATGAGTTAAAGAGCAGAGTGATACAGAGAAAAGAGAGGAGTTAAAGAGCAGAAAGTGATATAGAGAAAAGAGAGGAGTTCAACAGCAGAGAGTGATATGAAGAAGAGCGAAAGTCAACAGTAGTATAAGGATCACTTCACCTCATAGATTAAAGAATGCTCTGTGTATGTGTGTGTGTGTGTGTGCATGCTTGTGTGTATTAGCATATGGTTGTATGATATCAGAGAATGTTTGTGTACTTTCCATTTAGTTGACCAACACACAGTGTGTATACTTTCCATTTAGTTGACCAACACACAGTGTGTGTACTTTCCATTTAGTTGACCAACACACAGTGTGTGTACTTTACATTTAGTTGACCAACACACAGTGTGTGTACTTTACATTTAGTTGACCAACACACAGTGTGTGGGCCTGTAGTAGGAGGGGAGATAGGGGAGAGAGAGGGAGGAATAAATAAAAATCCCAAAAGCTAGGGAGCACTTACTAGGGAGTACTTATTTCCCTCCCTCCCATTCATTACAGTAACTGGGGGGAGAGAAAAAAAACTGGGGGGGGAGAAAGAACTGGGGGGAGAGAAAGAGCTGGGGAGTGAGAAAGAGCTAGGGGGAGAGAACTGGGGGGAGAGAACTAGGGTGAGAGAGTAGGGGGTGACAGCTAACAGTCAGATCACAGTGAACCCAGATCAGTGTCACACTGAGAGGAAGAGAGCTGTGGGCCGGATAGTAATAACCACATGTAAACCCTCATCCCAGGTCTGCTAAGGCACACACTTCTGCTTAAATGTGTCCCTCTGTGAATAGGTCTCAGACACTATCAATGAGACTCTCACAGGAGCAGAGAGGAACAAGTGTTCAATCCCTGTCCAGCTCAGAGGAGATATGGGGTGACGGTGAGAACCTGTCAGATGATTATTCCATCTAATTCAATATTCGTTCATATTGCTATCTGCCCTCTGTAATAACTCATCCCTTCATTCTCTCATCTGTTCTGCCTGTCCCTTCTTCCTCCTCCCAACACACCGTGCAGTTGTCTCTCTCAGTGACTTTCCCTCCCACTACAGGCCACTTAGTCTACACTCTTTCCCTCTCACTCCCTCTCTCACTCCCTCTCTCACTCCATATCTCATACCTGCTCTCACTTCATACCTCACTCACTCCCTCTCTCACTCCACCTTTCACTCCATCTCTCACTCCACATTTCCCTCCCTCTATCCCACCCTCTCTCACTCCCTCTCTCACATTCCATCTCTCACTAAATCTCTCACTACTCTCCATCAAGTTTTTTCTATTCCCTTTCATTCCTTTTCTTCTTTCCTTCCTCTATCTCTTTCTGCTTTCTGTTTCCTTCCTCTATCTCTTTCTGTTTCCTTCCTCTATCTCTTTCTGTTTCCTTCTCTCTATCTGTCCGTGACGGTGGTAAATTATTAAAAGCTTATTAAACATGACAGACGTGTGTGTGTGTGTGTCTGTGTGTGACAGGGAGTAGTGGTTGAGTAGACTCTAAATTCTCCCCTCAGAAATCAATACCTGTCTGCAGTGTGTCCTACAAACTGGGAAACTTTGGCTTTTCTCAAGGCCATCACCACACACAAATGCACAAACACACATATACGTGCACACCTGCCTCGCTCAGTAAATGCTCATCACAGGTAATGAATCAAAGCGATACCTCAAACAGCGCTTTAAATCACAACACACACCATGCTGCCGGAATCAGCTCTTTCACCCACTCTCCCTCTCTCTCATCCTCCCACCCAGTTCTCTCCTCGCTCTCTGTCTCCAATATGTTTCTTACTCTATAGTTTTTACCTCCCCCACCCCCCGGTGTTCATGGACGAGGGGGGGGGGAGCGCATGCGGGGGGCATTAACGATACCAAGAATCGGATTGGTCTCACTTTGGGGCCCTCCCTTTCTCATTGGGTCAGAGCGTTGTCAATCTGGCTCAAAATAAAGAAGAAAAGTTGGTAGACGTGCCTGTTTGGTGAAATATCGTTTTTTCCGTGGCTGCCTCGTCAGGTTTAAGGAGCCAGGAACACTGGCAGTAATTACCATGCCGGCACTCCAGAACACCAAGCACCCACACATATCTCTTCATATGTCCTGAGTTAGGGGCTGCTGGGAGCTCTGGGAGACTTGCCGGCATCAACCCAGGTGTCTTTTGTCTCCGTTGCGTTCACCCTCAATGATGAATATTCATATACACTCAAGGTATAGTATTCATAATCACAGATATAGGGAATGTGATACCGGGAAAACTCCAGAAAGCGGTGTGTAAGATGGTAAGCGTTCTACTTATTATCCGGTCATTCCTTTTTAAAAACTGCATGTGGTTTTCTATTTGTACCAGAACAAAGCCATTGTGCGCATTCATTTGGGTTGTGAGGGTTTGCGATGTCAGCTGCTAAGATGCACGGATATTAAAAAAGGTTCCTAGGTATGTGTTACACTCTGAACCAATCAGAGTGTCGGTGTTCTTGTTCTGAGATGCATTCTTCAGTCTTGTAACAGCTGGTTAGTAACCTCAAGCAATTGCTGAGTAATATTATATTGTTTTGAAATAATCTTTACAGTATATCGAACTTAAGATTTGTGTATTGTCCTATTCCTGTAGTACTGTAGAAAAGTGGGCCTACGTACTATACAACCAATACTGTCACCATTCCCGAGTGTTTGTTTTGAATAGAACTTCTATCAGCCCAAAATTGGATCTGGCCTTTTTTAGGGACTTCTGCTTTAATGACCAAACTGCTTTTTTAATATATACATTATTATCATTTGTTTGGTTTTCTAAAAAGTTCTGTTTAGTGTTCATCCATTGTGAATTTGTAAATGGTATTCTTGGTTTCAGGTTCCCTGCTCACTGCATTCACCCATCCAACCCAGTCAGGATCAGATCAGTGATTGAAATAAGGAAAGCTTAATGGCACTATCATTCCCTTGAATTATTGATGCTGCTTGCAAAGGTTGATCTATATTTAATGCCAGTGAGTTGCCACTTAAGGTAACATTTACCTTTCTTTAATATTTCCCCTTTGTTCATTTAAAAAAGATTTGTTTAATAAATAGGAATATATAGAACTAAAAAGCTGTTCTCATTTTTTCAATGCCAAGTCAAAGTCAAAGACAATGTATCTTCCATAGACCTGTTGTGTCTAGGTTACCCAGTTAAAACAATCCTGCAATCTTTTTTGACACATCCAGGGCCCCTGATTAACAATCTGTTTTGACACATCCAGGGCCCCTGACTAACAATCTGTTTTGATACATCCAGGGCCCCTGATTACCAATCTGTTTTGACACATCCAGGGCCCCTGATTAACAATCTGTTTTGACACATCCAGGGCCCCTGATTAACAATCTGTTTTGACACATCCAGGGCCCCTGATTAACAATCTGTTTTGACACATCCAGGGCCCCTGAATAACAAGGGTTAGTTACCACTATTGTCTTTCCTGTACATGATTTAGTCTCACACTCAAAACCATATCTTATTATTATTAAAACTAATATTTGACATTAATTCATATCTACGTAAAAATTCATTCAGTAGTTGCTGTACATTGTATGTTTAGACAACAGTATTTCTCTCCTCTTCTCCATTTATCGCCTCCCGCCCCATCCTTTCCCTCTCTTTCCCCAATCCCTCTCCCCTCCTTCCTCCTTCCCTCTCCCCTCCTTCCACCATCCTCTCCCCTCCTCCATTCCTCCCTCCTCCATCCCTCTCCCCTCCTTCCTCCCTCCTCCATCCCTCACCCCTCCTCCATCCCTCTATCCTCCCCTCTATCTCTCTCTCTCCTTCCCTCTCTTTCTTTGCCATTCAATATTGTTGTGATGTCAGAGTTTGTTAAAGCATTATGGATCTAATAGTGGGCATTAGCCTTTTGAACTAACAAACACACACTCCAACAGTATACACAAACTAATGCATGCTTGAGGTTACGTGTGAGTGAGAGAGAACAGGGATGTGATCAGGACTCTTTAAATCAGATTTTCTGTTTGCACAGAAATAACAAAGCAGATGAGAGGGAAAACAGACCTATTCAGACCACCAAATATAAGTTCAGATAATTCTAATTTCCAAACAAAGTGTAGTTGAAAGATCAATCTCTCATTTGAGGTTTTATAACTTTACTGACAACAGTATATTATTTGCCAACTTAAAGGCACAAAATACATCAGTAATGTAGTGTGTGCTAACAAGCGCTGCTTGCACAAAGTTCCCATTTATACCCAACTTAACTATGCATTTTACATAACCGATTTCTCGTAAATACAACTCACCTCCAAACATAAAGCCAAGCTCTCTAAACAGCCAACTCTCACCTTTATTCTTTGGTAATGCCTCAATGATATATATATTTTTTATTTTAACTATTGTTTAACTATTATAACTAATGTGATCAATTAGTTGTGGCATCCAAAGCACAAATATATATATATGTTTTCATTATAATATAATGTAGTTATATGCTCCCCATAGGACCATTTCTATTGCGGCAGATATAGTAGAATTGTTTTGGTGCCAACTTGAGTTGTTTTAGTGAAACGTCCAAATTAAAATACTGTAGTGCAAAAACATATTTTTTAAATTGTAAGTTTAATTTTACAGTAAAATAATACCAAAGGTAATGGAAAATGACAGTTAACATTAGTTGACATCTAGCCTGTTCTGGCAGTGCACTGGTAAGCCACTGTAAATGTTTATGTCCTTTTATATGAGAGCTCGCACAACAACCCATGTTATATTAAACGCTAAAAGGGTAGTAAACGCATGGATAAAAAACATAAAACAATAAGTAAGAGAACTGACACAATGACACCCAGACAATATATGACACATTTGATTATCTGGGGGTCTTTTACACACCGATGTTAATCTACAACTTTGAAATTGACTGTACGGAAGGAGTAGCACAGAGACACTGAGAACATGACCAGTCTGAATGGCTTTAAATAAAAGTTACATGAATGTATTGATTTAAATACAAAGATTCGTTTTAATTAAAGTTGGTTCATACATAAGTGTACTTGAGAGGTACGCTTACTCACAAGTGTTAGGTTTAGGGTAAAGCTTAGGATTCTGGGGTAAGGTTGGGGCAAAATATGTATGTGAGTAATGTTTGAGGTCCCCACCGGAAAATTAATGTATATGTGTATGAGAGAGACACATCTATACCCAGACGACGTGGGACTGTGATGTAGATAGTGGAGGCTGTGGGAGATGGAGGGAGAGATAGAGGGAGATGGAGGGAGAGATAGAGGGAGATGGAGGGATGGAGGGAGAGATGGAGGGAGATGGAGGAAGAGACAATGGAAATGTACCGGTAACAGTAGGGATTGAATCTGAAAGATGTGAAGAAAAATACACTGGTGTGTGTGTGCGTGTGCACTGGTGTGTGTTTGTATACTGATGTGTATGTGTATACGTGTATATATTGGTGTGTATACGGGTGTGTGTGTGTGTGTATACCGGTGTGTGTGTGTGTGTGTGTATACCAGTGTGTGTGTATACTGGTGTGTGTGTATACCGGTGTGTGTGTGTGTGTATACCAGTGTGTGTGTGTATACTGGTGTGTGTGTATACCGGTGTGTGTGTGTGTATACTAGTGCGTGTGTGTATACCGGTGTGTGTGTATACCGGTGTGTGTGTGTATAACGGTGTGTGTGTATACCGGTGTTTGTGTGTATACCTGTGTGTGTGTGTATACCGGTGTGTGTGTGTGTCTGTATACCAGTGTGTGTGTCTGTATACCGGTGTGTGTCTGTATACCGGTGTGTGTGTGTATACCGGTGTTTCTGTGTATAGGGGTGTGTGTGTGTGTCTGTATACCGGTGTGTGTGTGTCTGTATACCGGTGTGTGTGTGTGTGTATACCGGTGTGAGCACAAACACTGGTTTGTTTCTGCTCCCTGGAGTAATATCTCTGTATTTAAATCCCCTGTTGTTCCCATCTCCTTCCAGGTGTTCGTCGGTCCTCCCTCGTTTTCTCCCTTTCTCTCTCTCTCTCTCCATCCCTCTCTCTCCCTCTCCATCTCTCTCTCTTTTCATCTCTCTCCATCTCTCTCTCTCCCTCTCCATCTCTCTCCCTCTCCATCTATCTTTCTCTCCATCTCTCTCTCCCTCTCCATCTCTCTTCCTCTCCATCTCTCTCTCCCACTCCATCTCTCTCCCTCTCCATCTCCCTCCTTCTCCAACTTTCTTCCTCTCCATCTCTCTCCCTCCCACACTGAGTGTTTCCAAAAGCCCTTACATGAGCTATAGTGGTCCACCAAGAGCCCAGCCAGAGAAAGTGTGTGTGTGTTCTTACTAAGCTCTTCTATGAGTGATAGTGATGCTGTGTGATGGCTGTGTATAGAGTCAGCACTCAGTAAGACATTACCCTCTGACCTAGGTATTGATTCCTACACTCAATGTCCCATACAGAGACCACAGGACACACCCATACACACACACACACACAGTAATCCCCCTCTCTGAGGGCCAGTGTTTTTTGCAGTGCAGCCGGTCGATAATTCGGTAGTTCTCACTGAAACCTAATCAATGTGATGGATTAGGATCATTGGAAGCCCTGACCGTCCAGCCTCTCCCTTCACTTCCTGATTTGAAGGGTCACATGGCCCAAACTGAAGGCACATGACTCAGGTGATGGAACTGCTCCGAGGTTACGGGATGGATGTTGATGGAACTGATGTACTGAGGTGCGTTCAGCTTCAATACACCACTTGGTTCAGAACGATGTTGTAGAACTCCATCCCGCATTCAGAACTGCATGTGACATACCGTGACTTACCTAAGTACTGTAAATTACTATCCTAAGGGAAAAACATACTTCATCTTCCGGCCTGTTAAACCCCCCCCCCCCCCCCGTACCTCCACCTCTGCCCCCTCTCTTTGCATAAGGAGGATATAAAGGGCACATACCTTAATAATCAATGCATCATACCACTAAGCACACTATGTCTGGAGAAGACTCCTAGTATGGAGGAGATAAGTGCACTACACACTTTCAAGACGTGTTAAGGAATGCCCAGAGTGTGCTAAGCTATCGTCCAGGCATAGTTTGAAAAAGAAACACAATATTAAGTGCAATACCATTTATTTAATACATTTTTGGTCATTACATGATTCCACATGTTTTTCATAAGTCATGAGATTAACCTGCACTGGGTTGGGAAACTGTAAACACACAACTACTTGCATTGCAAAAAAATGCTCCCTAAAAAATAAGAACCAAAAATTTGGATATTTTTTGTAATGAGGACAAGATATCATGGCAAAGTGCCAAAGTAAGAATTGAGGCAAATCAGTGTGGTGTGTGCTAAACATTGATATGTTTTTCATTTATTTCTGATAGCATTTCTTACAATTGATAGATGAATATCCCATGTTGCAATGAAACGTGTTGTTTGGCATTGTGTCTTCTATTTGATTACGGGATAGACATGATGGAAAAGAGATTGTGTCAACTTTGATTGGTAGAATACAGTACGGGTTTTGCATAATGTGAAAAGAGTCAAATAAAATGTAGCAAATTACCCTTAGTACTTCAAAGAGTCATTTTCAAACTTGTCTTACATTGTTTGGTCTTGGACTAAGCGATTCTTACAATGACTAAACTAGGGAAACATTTTGGGAAACATTTTATGTTTGGATGACTTAACCAATGTCCGCATTATTTTTCACCAAAAACTAAGTGGTTCAAATAATGATCTTGTGGTGAAAGATGTTCACAAACCAAATGAAAGAAAGATCAGTTGTTTGAAATGCAAGATTTAATATTGGGTAAAAAGTGTGATCAGTTTGGAGTTTTATACCAGGAGTTTTGAAACCCAACAACATACTATTGATGATAATACGAAGGCAACTAAAACCTGTTAGTGGTGAAGCAACACCTGCAGAAACCTGAGGAATGTGAAGAACACACTTGGTCACCCCATCCTGCTTTGCATAACTGACCATCATTGGCACATCAGCATTGCATGTATACTGTAAATGAAAGTGTCTTTCAGTGCTGTCACGTTTACCTCCAAGTCTTACTGTCATGGGATTGGGGCCCACAGGTTGGCTGCTAGGTAATGTATCAAGAAATATTTGAGCTTTTATATCAATTGTACTTTTAAATTAGACCAGGAGGACGAGCAGGAATGCCCAACCATCTCCAGACCATCTCAACCGTCTCCAGTCCATCTCAACCATCCCCAGACCATCTCAACCGTCTCCAGCCCATCTCAACCATCTCCAGACCCTCTCAACCATCTCCAGACCATCTCAACCATCTCCAGACCATCTAAACCATCTCAACCATCTCCAGACCATCTCAACCATCTCCAGACAATCTCAACCATCTCCAGACCATCTCAACCATCTCCAGTTCATCTCAACCATCTCAACCATCTCCAGTCCATTCCCTATACTTAAAGTGATGAGCCCTTGCACCACTAAGTAGTACAGCGTACTCATAGTATTAACATAAAGACAGGGCACAGGACTGCGTTAAGTGTGATGTGTATATTATTAACATGAAGATATGGCACAGGACGGTGTTCTGTGGGATGCATTTATAGTATCATCAGGAATTGCACTATAATGTACTGAAAACGGTAGTAAAACATCTTAACATTTGTTTTACAAGTTTAATCAACAATTGCCATCTACATTGGTTTTACAGTGCTGTTTAATTCCATGAACAAATCATGACACACTCTCTAACCTCCCTGTCCCTCTCTCTCACATCCACACACACCTTGGATACAGACGTGTGTGGTACATCGTGCCGAGAGAGAGTATAAGCCTTTACAAACACGGGTGCAGGGGCATAAAAAGACGAGGAGTCCAAGGCCCTGTTTCACCGTACAGCTGTGTAATCAAGGCCAGTTTGAATCCTAATCGCTGCGTATCCACGCCGACTGGAGGTCCAGCAGAGACTGAAGGGGATTGGCACAGCCATGTCCTGGTTGTATGGGTCGGATTTTAGACCGAGCTGCCTTGTTGGTTCTGGTCTGATAACTCCGTCGGGGAGGATGGGCGAGGATTGGTGGCAAGAAAAGGTCCTCTCCTCCAAGCACATGTCCTTACTGCTTGAGCGAGTGAGGGAGATATAAAGCCCCATGACTTGGCAAAAGTGTGGGGGGGGGGGGATGCTCCTAAAGGAATTAGAAAGCCTATATGAGGTTGTTCTGTTTAGGCAGTTGTGTGTCTGTGTGTGTTTAATGAGCCGCAAACATGGGTGTCAGCCTTTGTTCATTAACATTAACGGCATTCTCCCCCATATCGTGTGTTATCTCAGACGTCCCATGTTACATTAGAATGCATTTTTGGAAATGATGATTCTGTGTGTGTGTGTGTGTCAGGGTTAGTGTTAATATTTCATGCTGTGGTGGACTCTATCACCACCGAACATGAGCAGAGGCTGTTCACTCCTGTCTCTCCTCCAGTCCCTCATTCCACATTCCTCTCCGCCTCCAACGCAACACCTCTACCCCTCCCTGTAGCCCCCCCCTCACAGCTACCTCTTCCTCCCTTCCTCTTTCTCCTAGAGTCAATATGTCACTCTGTGTTGACGCCACCTGTCAATCATAATGTCACTGTTATGAGTGGATTTCTGTGGGAAAGTGGAGAGTATATTGATGTATGTGTTTCCATTGGGAATTGGTGACAGATGAAAGTGTGTTCATAAACTCAACATGTAAGCCAATCCATCACCCCGTAAAGTTGCGTAAACATTCCATAAGCTGGCTTAGTGATGAATCAAATATGCATGGGCTAAAAAGACCATATAAGCAACTAATCTATGTATAATAACACCACACCTACCACACACGCCATTCAGTAAAGTTGTTTAAGTATTTCCCTTCGTGACGATGAGCTTGCATACACACGTGCACTGAATGCGCACATTGTCATCCATTCACACACGTACACACACACACACACACACACAGCCCCACTCTTCCTTTTTCTCTGTCTATTTATTTTCTTCCTTTCCCTGTGTCAACTGTCAACCTCTCAGTGCCAGGGAATTAAACTTTAATATGAGAGAGAAAGAGAGAATGTGGAAAAAGAAAGGGAGAGAGAGAGAGACAGGGGAAGAGACGGGGGGGTAAACAGAGGTATTTGTATTTAGTTATTTATGCTGAGCCCGACAGAGGGAGAAAGATAGAGAGGAGGAAACCAACAGAATGAGAGGGGGAGAGGGATGGGGAGGGAGAGAAGGGGTGAGAGATATTCCACTTACCTTTAGGGAAATGTTGGATATATGTTGGCCAGGAAGAGGGAGAGATGGATCAGGATGAGAGAGAGAGGAAGGAATAACGAACTAGAGACGAGAGAGAGAGAGGAATAACGAACTAGAGATGAGAGAGAGAGAGAGAGAGGAATAACGAACTAGAGATGAGAGAGGGAGAGAGAGAGAGGAATAAAGAACTAGAGATGAGAGAGGAATCACAAACTAGAGATGAGAGAGAGAGGGGAATAACGAGCTAGGGATGAGAGAGAGCAATAACGAGCTAGAGATGAGAGAGAGTAATAACAAGCTAGAGATGAGAGAGAGAGGAATAACAAACTAGAGATGAGAGAGAGAGGAATAACGAGCTAGAGATGAGAGAGAGAGAGAAATAACACACTAGAGATGAGAGAGAGATGAATAACGAACTATAGATGAGAGAGGAATAATGAACTAGAGATGAGAAAGAGAGGAATAACTGACTAGAACTGAGAAAGAGAGGAATAACGGACAAGATATGAGAGAGAGGAATAACGAAATAGAGATGGCGAGAGAGGAATAATGAACTAGAGACGATAGAGAGAGGAATAACGAACTAGAGATGAGAGAGAGATGAATAACAATCTAGAGTTGAGAAAGAGAACAAAAATATTACTAAGTAGAAAGATTAATAAACGAGGGAGGGAAAACATGGCCCCCAGAAAAGAGAGAGAACAGGAGAAGAAAGAAAGGAAAAGGAGATAAGACATGTCCAGTCAGTGGAGGAAGAAAAGATCAGGAGAGGTAAGAAAGAGAGGGATGATTGTGGAGAACAGCGTCTGTCTCATTCATATTCAATGTGTCTGTAGAGGCGTGACAAGGATGAGATGTTAGATCCACGACAGGCTACACAACTCTTAATGCACGGTTCTCCTCACACTGTTCCCCTCACACTGATCCCCTCACACTGATCCCTTCACACTGTTCCCCCACACTGTTCCCCTCACACTGATCCCCTCACACTGATCCCTTCACACTGTTCCCCCACACTGTTCCCCTCACACTGATCCCCTCACACTGTTCCCCTCACACTGTTCCCCCACACTGTTCCCCTCACACTGTTCCCCTCACACTGTTCCCCTCACACTGTTCCCCTCACACTGTTCCCCATACTCTGTTCCCCTCACACTGTTCCCCATACTCTGTTCCCCTCACACTGTTCCCCATACTCTGTTCCCCTCATACTGTTCCCCATACCCTCTGTTCCCCTCACACTGTTCCCCATACTCTGTTCCCCTCACACCGTTCCCCATACTCTGTTCCCCTCACACTGTTCCCCATAGTCTGTTTCCCTCACACTGTTCCCCATACTCTGTTCCTGTACCCGTTTCCCTTACAATTTTCCCCTAATTCTGACTCTTTAGTCAACAAAATGCAACAAATCAAATGTGTTGCTTCATTAACCTAGAGTAAACACAATGTTCAGGGAATTAAACCAACACCGCCACCTGCCAAACAGGTTCTGTGTGAAGTTGGCGAAGGGCAGATTCTGGGTCAGTACCATCGGTTCCGGTGGGCGGCACATGAGCGTATAGGAGCAGCCATTTAGTTTTTTATCAAAAAACATGACCCAGACAAAACAAGTAATACACATCCCCTAATGACCAGTACTTGGATTGTTCCCCAATGTCACCCCCATACCAGGTTTCATTTGCTCATGAAAGGTCTGGCAGAGCAGAGAAGCGAGCGTGAGCACAGACTGGCAGGGGAGAAGCGAGCGTGAGCACAGACTGGCAGGGGAGAAGCGAGCGTGAACACAGACTGGCATGGGAGAAGCGAGCGTGAGCACAGACTGGCAGGGGAGAAGCGAGCGTGAGCACAGACTGGCAGGGGAGAAGCGAGCGTGAGCACAGACTGGCAGGGGAGAAGCGAGCGTGAGCACAGACTGGCATGGGAGAAGCGAGCGTGAGCACAGACTGGCAGGGGAGAAGCGAGCGTGAGCACAGACTGGCATGGGAGAAGCGAGCGTGAGCACAGACTGGCAGGGGAGAAGCGAGCGTGAGCACAGACTGGCAGGGGAGGCTTCGCTGTAGCACAGCTTCTAACTGGCCACTGAGGATAAATAGCTTCAATCAAGCCTGTGTCTGTTGTAGTCTGCAGCGAACAACACGCATGTGCCTGCATCCATGTAACCAATAAGAACCAAGATGCTGCAGGCACTTAGAAGCTCTACGTTTCCAACAACCATCTGTCCTCTAAGGCCAGTCAGTCCTCCAGTCACAGAGATCATTTCCTTTGGTCTAGGTTCAGTCGACCAAAATGGAAAATAGTTTTTATTTAGTTATTGTGTTTTCTGGATTCATGTATTTTTTATCTGGATTCATTTAGTTATTTTAATTATCATCTTGAACTGCCACAGCATTTTTTTTTTGTTGTTGTTGAATTGAACACTTCCTCCCTCTGTACTTCCTCCCTCTGTACTTCCTCCCTCTGTACATCCTCCCCCTGTACTTCCCCCCTCTGTACTTCCTCCCTCTGTTCCCATCCTTCGATCAGCCTCCTGTTTCTCCCTTTATCTTTCCCTTTCCCTAACTCTTGTTTTCCTTCCATCTATCTCCTACCTCATCCTCTCAGTAAAGAAAGGGAGCACAGTTGTATGTCAGGTTATATCCTATAGGACATCATGGCTGCCTTACATTGTTAGTGGGAATGAATAGTATCTGAAATGTGTTCATTGTGTACTATACCTCTGTACTTGAGAGGTCACTTTTGAGGCCTTTTAAGTGACTTCAATGAGGGGAAAACGCTAGCGCCCCTCCGGTCAGCTTTGCACCAACGCCCCCCAAAGAAAAGTCTGGGGGCTTCCGGAAGATTCCGGAAACTAGCATCTTGGCCTACTCCGCCCCTACCCCGAGGTTCTTAAGGGCTCCCAGGGCGCAGATGGGGGTGGAGGCCATACCAGAACGAGATGAATCAGAGAAGGCTGGAGGATAAAGAAAGAGGAGGAAGAATATGTCTGGGATATGGAGGGTAACCCGAGCAACCAGCAAAGACACGCCCTCTAGCAGCCATTCCTCCAAAACCCCCACCAGGGGGTCTCCTAGAGTGGACGCCTCCTCCCCAAAAAGGGGGTTGGCTTATTGGTTTGGATTTCTCCATGACCTCCTCCACTCACCGTTTACTTTTTGTTAATAAAACTCCCACCAAGGCCCTGGACTCCCGCTCAGTATTGACTCCCTATGTCTCTCCTCGTTACCTCCTATTGCCAGTTTTGCTACCAGACTATTCCAGATCATTCCAGATTATTTCAAAATGTTAAGGAAGGAGTTGGCTGTGAATGTTCTTTACCTATCGTTAAGTAAACCAGAAGACACGAAACCATTACGGATGAGAAGTATGACGAATCCCTTTGTCAAGGGCGTTCTCGGCCTCTTTCATTCTAGCATAAGTTTTGTCTTCCAATCTCACACGTCTGTCGTTCTCTGACACAATCTTCCGTCGGTGTCCCTCCCTCCCGTTTAGCACACGTCTGTCTGAACTGGTACCCCCATATCTCTCTCTCCTTTCATTTACGTCTCTCTATCTATATAATTATCTCTCCATCCGGTCCCTCTGTCCCACCCCCCGCCCGAACCCTGGCATCCCACTATCCGTGTGTCCGTCTTCATGTAAAATATCTTCATCTGCTCCTCTTTCATGAATGTCTTATTGCCTCCTCTCCTTATCTCCTTGGACTGACCCCTGGCACCTCTCCTCCTTTTCTACCGGTATTTCTCCCTCTGTCTTTCTCCCTGTCCCTCCCTCCGTCATTCCATTCCTCCTACTGTCGCGGGCAGATTGAAATTCAATCCAGGTTTTATTGCTAGGCTGTGTGTTCACGGCGGACGGCCCTTCCATGGCCGTGGATAGGGGAAATATTGAGCCCACGCAAGGGAGTAGATAGAGTAACAACATCACACGTAACACCAGACAACCCAGGGGTTTGTTTACTTTACTGCATCATTTCCCTCTCCTATAAGCAGATGACAACAGAGATTCAAAGCTCTAATTGCTTTTTTTATTTCCACCTCCAAATCTCTTTCCTTTCCCCCTTATCCTTTCTGGCCTCTGCATTCCTTCATTTTCCTCCATTCTTGCTTTCTCGCTCCCTCCCTCTCCCTCTCTCGATTTTTCACTCCTCTCTCTCCCTCTCTCTCCTTTACACTCCTCTCTCTCCCACCCTCTCCTTTACACCCCTCTCTCTCTTTCGCCTTTTCTCTCTCAGCATGTGTCTCTCTGTTTCTTTCCCCTCTATATCTCTGTTTTTCTCCATTTCTGTATGTGTTCTGTGTGTCTTTAGTTAAACGTAGTAAGACAGTAAGGACTCCACAAAACAGCGATTGCAGTAATTAACACTAACTAAAATGGCTCCCTTCACCAGACAGGGGAGGGAGATGGGGGAGGGAGATGGGAGACGGAAGAGGGAGAGGGTAGAGGAAGACGGGGGAGGGATGTGGGGGGAGGCATATGGGGAGGGAGGCGGGAGACAGGGGAGGGTGATGGGAGACAGAAGAGGGAGATGAAAGAGGGAGACGGATGGTTGCTCACTCAACTAGGAAGAGAGGACCAAATCCTTAAGTTACAAGACTCCTGCCTTGACTGAGTTCCCATGCATCCAAGCCACCACAGGGTGTAACTAGAGCTCAACGATGTCAGGCAATCCTATTTGATAACCAACCCCCAAAACCCAGACGCTGCTGGTTAATTAAACAGCGTTTGGTGACACTCCTGGGCTAATCCGCAAGCTGGGTTCAAACCCTGGTGTTGTAATGAAGCAGCAAACTGCAAGGGCTCCATGCAATTTACAACTGCTTCCAAAGTACAGTTTAGCAACAGGCACATTGTTACTGTTAAAATGAATGTGGAGGGAAAGAGAGGGAGACCAGCTGTTCCACCAGCACAGCTACAGTGAACGTGTGATTCAATGTGTGTGTGTGTGTGTGGTTAAACTGTTGGTCCAGATGCAAAAAAGGCCCCTGGATAAAAAGTGAAATATCTGCCGTTGTGTCCTTGAGCAAGTTCCTTAATCCTAATTGGTCCGGTAAATCATTCTGAATATGAGCGTCTGCTGAATTACCAAAATGTGTGGTGTGCCAGCTGTTCCATCGGCATATGCAGTAATGTGAGCTTTTTATTCTATACTCTTTAATCACACCAACAGCCTGCCCTGCCAGACGACACCAGTCCAGCCAACAATAGGCTCTGTCCTCGCCCTGCCAGACAACACCAGTCCAGCCAACAATAGACTCTGTCCTCGCCCTCCCAGACAACACCAGTCCAGCCAACAATAGACTCTGTCCTCGCCCTCCCAGACAACACCAGTCCAGCCAACAATAGGCTCTGTCCTCGCCCTCCCAGACAACACCAGTCCTGCCAGAGCGCTCGCTAGAAAAAAACTCCTGAAGGAAGACAGTGTACAGAGAGAGAATAAGGCCCAAACATCCTGGGTGTGCCCACAACCATTCCCCTCCACGTTTGCCCCCCTGCACGTTTCTGACAGTGCCCCTCTTCACCGCCCTGTTCGCTGGCTTCAGCTGTGCCTGTGTGAGTGGAGTGGCGCCCAGGGGCAGTGGAATGGAACTAGCATCAGCCAGCAAGCCCCCAAGGACAAGCTAGCCAAGAGGTAACCTTGCTGTGCCACTCCAACTCCCTGCTCCGGCCAGACACTACGCCACGCCCACAGACGTGTTTCTCCTCAGACGGAGGGCAACTTGTGAACATCCCTGAGAAGACCTTTGTGTTGTAAAAAAAAAACAACACACACGCAATAATAAACCACTGGTTTCAGAAAATGGTGAGCTCCTGTGGACGGCTCCCAAAAGCCAAAACAGAGGTGGGTAAAGTGACATTTACCAGAGGGGAAAGATGAGGCATCTAATAATTACATGTTCTTAACACGAACAGCCAGAAACACCTAATCAATTTCAGTTGTAAGAGTTTCAGTCTAATACACTGGATTTAGAACCGCATATCCAAAAAAGCTGGGACGCGGTTTAGAATTTAAATTAAAACAGAATACCATGACATCCTCATCATCAAAGACAAATCATTTAAACTTTGTATTCAATCAAAAATTTTATAAATAAAAAAATCAAACTCAAACTGAAATATTTTATGGTTCCTGGAAAAATATAATCCGTCTTTGAATTTGATTCCAGCAACACATTTCAAAACAGCAAGGAGCGGGGCGACAAAAGACTGGAAACGTTGTGTGATGCTAAAAAACAAACCTGGTGGATCATCTCACAACTAATTAGGTAATTTGGCAACAGATAATGCGACAAGCAGATAATGCAACGATTTAAGAATAACGTTTCTCAACGCATAGTTGCAAAGAGTTTGGGTGTTCTCTTCATCTACGGTACATAATCAGTAAAAGATTCAGAGAGTCTGGGGAAATCTCTGTACGCAGGGGACAAGGCTTAAAACCAATATTGGATGGCTGTGATCTTCACTCCCTCAGGCGTCCCTGCATTAAAACAGACACGATTCTGCGCTGGACATCAATGCTTGAGCTCAGGATCACATCCAACAACCATTGTCAGTGAACACAGTACATTGTTGCATCCCAACATGCAAATGAAACCTACCATGCACACAAACCAGATGAAAGCAACCACCTTCTCTGGGCCAAAGCACATTTTAGATGGAACCACGGACACCGTGTCCACTGGACTAAAGAGGAGAGGTTCTTATCGGCGCACAGTACAACAGCCAGCATAGTATGGGGGTACATTAGCACACACGGCATAATTGACTTGACATAAAAATATGACAGAGGAGACCCCAAACTGTTGAGCAGCTACAACCCTATATCAAGCAATAATATGAATACATTTAACTTCCAAACTACAGCAAATGGTCAGTTCCCAAATGTTGTTGTTACGAGAAGCAGAGACGCATCCCAGTAATGAACATGCCCCTGTCCCCAACTTTCTGGAAATGCATTGCTGGCATCAAATTCCAAATGGCCGCATATTGTTCCCAAAACTATAAAATGTCTCAGTTCCAAAATTTGATATGTTGCCTTTTCAAACGATATAATAAAAAAAAATAGAGAAACGTATTTGCACAGCTAACTCTTTTGGGAAACAGTGTTTTAGCATGCGCTAGTGCTTTTCTGATGATTTCCATTTGAATCATCAGAAAAGCATTTTGGGATCCAAGTAGAACCCTCATGGATCCTTGTAGGATCCTCAGTGGGGGTCAATTGAAGAACCCTTCTTGGTTGCACCATTCACGTAACCTAAAAACCAGTTCCACACACAGAGCATATGCTGACTGACTGCACAGACACTGACCAGTCCATAGATGCACAGTCAACTGACAGGCAGGTCTCCAGTATGTTATATGAAAGAACCATTTGTGTGTCAGTCTAGACCAGGGCCTCCAAACCGTTCCACGGAGGGCCGAGTGTCTGCAGGTTTTCACTCTCACCTTGTACTTGATTGATTAATTATGTCACTGATTGGTTAGGTCTACCCTCATCTGGTTATTTAGGTCTGAACCTGGGAACAATTTACAGGAAAAAACTAAAACCTGCAGACACTCGGCCCTCCGTGGAACTGTTTGGAGACCCCTGGTCTAGACGTTTAAATGCAGTGGACGACAGCAGAAGTGAAAGAAAAGTAAAAACCTATTTCAGACCAGCACAAGCTCATCTAATTTTCATTGAGCAGCGAGAAAAGCGAGAGGTAGGGAAAGAGACAAAGTCTGAGAGAAAGAGGCTGAGAGAGCGAGGGAAGGAGCGAGAGTAAGGGAGAGGAACACAGGAGCAGAGGAGTTCAAAGAAAGAGAGGGAGGGCATGGAGGCCAAAGAGAAAGGAGGAAATGGGGGTCTAAAGGGGCAATTATAAGAGATGGAGAAAGAGAAGGTTAGGGAGAGGACTCCTGTTCTGGAGTCTCCAGGTGTGCACACCTTCCACTCAGGTCTACGTCCAGAACGTGTGTGTGTGTAACAGAGCCAGACGCCCATCGTGAAGTAGGTTAAAGGTTGCTTACGTGACAGGATATACAGCCACAGCCTTCTAGTGTTCACACACACACAGGTACACGCAGGCCCACAAGGACACACACACACACAGGAACACGCAGGCACACAAGAACACACACACACACAGAAACACACACACACACACACAGAAACACACACACACAGAGTGCAGCTGCGGCAGGTCTTTAGAGCACAGCGGTGGGATTTGAGCGAACGGCGTGAGTCAGAAACGTTAAATGATTCAGAAGGGAATGTATACATAAGACCTCCCGCTGAGCAGGAGAGAGCATTATCAGCCTCGTATCACCTCCGCAGCTCGGGAGCTCCAACACTTATTTCACCCCGTCTCCCTCGGCCCCCATAAGAACCATCCCCTATGTTGTCCTCTTACTCTCTGTGTGACTCTCTTTCTGTTTCTTTACACCCAATTCGTATTTTTCCTCCACCGTACCCCGGCGCGTTTTGCCTTCTCCTCCTTTCTCTCTATCTCGCCCTCTCCGGTGTCACATAATCCCGCGGTAAAAGAGCAGTTGTCACAGCGTAATGGGTTATCTGTCCAATTATGAAGTCCCTCAATCTGTCTGAACGCTCCGCCAGACATTCGCCTCAGAAATGCTAACCACACACCTGGGGGGGGGGGGGGGGGTACTCTGTGGTGCTGCGTTGTGTACGTTGGTATGTGGTGTTTTATTTGGTGTTCCACA
>JACXGK010008391.1:0-13510 GCA_016801125.1 Novumbra hubbsi
GGGCCTGGACTGGAACGACGGGAAGGCTTTAATGATTGGCGGGCCTGGACTGGAACGACGGGAAGGCTTTAATGATTGGCGGGCCTGGACGGGAAGGCTTTAATGATTGGCGGGCCTGGACTGGAACGACGGGAAGGCTTTAATGAAAAGAGTGTATCGCATTCTGGCGGAGGTGCTTCATCTCATTGTACTGCAAACAGATTGTCACGACAGAATAAAGAGGCCCAGGATTAATTCACCTTCACTTAACTTACTATGCATCCTTCACTGGGTGTTAACCTGAAAGCACATCCTCAAGAGGTTTAGGACAATAAAAGTCGTGTTCATTTGTCTGTGCTGTCAGTTATCTTCCGTGTGTTTGTCACGTGACGTCCAGTAAACCGTGCCCTTTGACCCCTCCAGGTAAGCAGTGCATGGGTCTGGTGGATCTGGACCGCGCTCGGGCGGCTGAGGCTCGCGGGTACTCTGTCAGGGTGATGACAATGGAGCCGGACAGCTGCACCCCCAAGAACAACATGCTGGTGGGCGTGGCTAGACCCTGGCCCGAAGGTTACCATGACACCCAGTAGATCAGTCTCACCTTACTGGAGAGGTGTGTTGAAACTGACTGCTTGGATATATTGTGGGTTTTGTCCTTCCAGGTTTTTTAGGCCTTGTCAAGAGTTATGTTCAGTTTGTTTGAAAATGTATTGAAACCAAGTGAGACTGGGATGGAGATGAGGTCTTAAGATCTATTATGAATGAACTACCCTGGTTGAATTGATGATAAAGGATTGCATTTTAACTAAAGGTCTTTAGACACAAGTTGATCTTGTCCCAAGTATTTACTTTTTTGGAATTATTTTATGGAAATTGGAACTAAGGCTGTTATTTTTTAACAGAAAATGTGTTTTAATGCCGTCTTTCCAGAGTTTGATTGATAATGCACACTCATACCTCTGGTATGATTCTGGTTGCATAGTTTGTTTTTCTACTTTTTCCTTAGACTTCTGTTAAATAGAATAAATGGTCCTTCAGATTGTGTAAAATAAATGGATAATATTTTCAAATGTTATGCAATGCAAATTGTGAGTAGCAATTCTGTAATACTGATCACTATGCTCCTCTGACTCAATATGAGACATTACAAGAAGAAAAGCTCAATTGCTCATCGTTTTTTCTTTTTTGCTCTTTATATAATGTGCCTTTGGAAAGTATCCAGAGACCCCTTTCTTTTTTTTCTTTTTTTTTTTATATTTGTCAATTTATTGAAAAATGCGAAACTGAAATATCCAAGATTTTATCCAATGATTTACAAATAATTTCATTTTAAATGGAGTCTATAATGCAACAAAATATAGATGAAGTTAAGGTGTCCGAATAGTTTCCAAAGGCACTATACACAAGGTACTGAATTTGATTAAAACAACATGAGTTTCAAATGATCTTCCTGCGGCATTTACCAAGGTTTCTCATTGATTGTTTTTTTCACTGAGCTGAGAAAATAGCCCTGTCTTTTGCATATCCAAAGACATCGACAGCAACCGTTAATATTTTATAAAGTCTATGGCTGTTGGAAAGGTCAGCGAGCATTTATTGGCCACATCGTGGGGCTACTAGAGGGTAAAACCACAAATTATGCACTACATACTACCTCAAAAACGGCTGTAATATATACAGATAATCGACAATCTGAAGCCGTTGGAGGTGATGAGTTTATGAGGGTAATGCCTTGGAAGGGCTGGAGCAGAGATGCTGGTAATAGAACCCTCTTTCCTCCAGCCTCATTGTTCCACTAAGGCTTCAGCAACACTTCCCAGGCTCCCACTCTCCAGGTCCTTATTGGAATTCCAGAAGTGGAGCCACTCTATCCTAGGGGTGGCTGACTGGCGACGCCGCTCTCTTTGAAAGGAAGTTGTCTCTTGGCCTCGTGCGCTGCTCCTGCCTGGCCACCTGCATTCTGTCCGAGTCTTTTGGCTCTTCACCATGCGGTAGACGACAGGGAAGGCTAGCGGGAAATGGCTGAGAGCGTCGCCTGACAATTGGTTGTGTGCTTGAGCTCGGGTGATTCCCCGGAGTGGGTGGACCGCAGTGTGTGTGTATATGTTTGTGTGTTCCGGTGGTTTGTTCATGCACAGTCTGAGCTGATATTAATGAGCCTGCTGGGTGGAGGTTGTTCCCGTATCCAATCTGTTGATTTGTTGTCCTCCCAGCAGATTGATCCCAGCAGATCGATGTGCTCTAACGCAGCAGGGGCCCTGCCGCGTTGGGACTGTTTTAGCATCGTCCAAGACCTGTAGGCGCTGACACTTTCTGACAGTCTTCAGCTGACCTGACTTGGTTAATTGGGTGCAAAAACTGCATTTTTATCCGGATTATTTGACTAACCACTGTGATAATTGTTAAGCCTTAATTATTACTTAATTATTAAGCCTACCTGGGCATTAAGGGAATTATTTATTCATTTGTTAAGTTTCTCTATGTTTCATCCTGCATTGTTGATGACAGTTTGAGTTCATGGCTTCATATTTGGATAATTAAATCTGCCGGTTGAACCTCTCCTGATGATCGATACACAGGCTTTATTTATGATGTCCTTGATTATATTATTTGGCCCTGCTGGGCTGTTGGATGTGCAGAGGCGGGCGTTAAAGAAAAAACCCTTAAAATAGACCTGAATGTACACTGCTCAAATCTGTCCAGTTAAGAAGCGGTTGTATCCATGTCATCTGGTTTGGTTCAAATAAAAGTCACAACATGTGCGCTGGAGAGGCAACATCAAGACAACCCCCAAAAAGGTAATGGTTTTGCAGGTGGTGGCCACAGACAATTGCTCTCTCCTTATCCTTCCTGACTAATTCTTCTTTAGTTTTGTTAGTGTCCACTACTGGTAGCATTAGGTGGTACTTGCAGCCCATTCAGTTTGCACAGGCAGTCCAGCTCCTCCAGAATGGCACATCCATTCAAGCCCTCACAGGAAGGTTTGCTGTTTATCCCTGTGCAGTCTTCAGAGCATGGGGGAGATACCTGGAGACGGGCCGTTACACAAGGAGAGCTGCACAGGGATGTAGAAGGGCATCAACCCAGCAGCAGGACCTGAATCTGTACATTTGTGTGAGGAGGAACAGTAGGTGCACTGCCAGAGCCCTACAAGATGACCTTCAGCAGGCTACTAGTGTGCATGTTTCTGACCAAAATGTTAGAAACAGACTCCTTAAGGGTGGCATTGAGAACCTCTGGGACGTTATGTATCGGTGAATCTGATGCACCAAAGGCAGTCCAGGAGCTCACGAAGGCCCTGACCCAGGTCCAGGTGGAGATCCCCCAGGACACCATCCACCGTCTCATCAGGAGCACGCCCAGATGTTGTTGGGAGTGCATACAGGCACCTCAAGGCCATACACTACTGAGTCACATTATAAGTTGGAACAGCCTGTCATACAGCTTGTGTACAGTAAATATTTTGATCTTTAATATATTCCATAATGACCAGAGGTGAGATTTAAGTGTTCCCTTATTTATTTTGAGCGGTGTAGTTACTATCCAACGCCTCCCATTTCTTAAGCACATACAATGTCAAGTTACGTCTCTGTCGTAGAGTCCTCTCAGAGGTAGGTCTGAAAAGTATGTATATTTGTTTTATTCTATGGAACGGAAGCCAGTCAAGTAAAAGTCTGGTAATGTTGATGAATTGCACTACAATCTACCACAGTAGCTTTAATATTATCTTGATTTTGGGAATTACTAGCGTCTTTTCCCCGCTGCTGTGTTTCATGAATCTAAAACAAATGTCTTTAAATGTTTAGAGATTGGCTTTAGTAATCAGATGCTAAGATGACTTAAATGTCTTTCCTCCATGAACGCTGATGATCAGTGTAATTTAATAAATGCTGGATCTTTCTCATTAGACTAAACACTGTAATTACTACCAAAGGTGCTTCAATCCAGTTTTAACTCTGATGTTGGAGACATCCAATAATGATGCTTCAGTTTTATTTTTTAATAGTGTACTTTGACAAAAAATCCCATTGAAGTTTGAAGTACTGTGTGTGTATTTAAGTGGGAGAAAATACTAATTTAAATGCCAATTTAGCGGAGAAGCCAATTTATTGCAGATCTAATTTAAATGGAAGTGAGTCACGACTTTGGGTTGAACAGGGTGAAGTGCGTAACCTTCCAAAGTAAAGATTTGTTATCGCTTATAAGGCTACAGTCTGGACAATCCATGTCATCTTGTTATTTTTGTTGGCGAGATGCGTCATTCGCCCACATTTCATCAACCTCGGGCCAATGGTGTCTGTATCGTGCATATTTTTCAAGAGCTATTCACTCTCCCTCCCCGGTTTCATAGCAGGGGACAAAGACAAACTGACGGATGAGTGCTATCTCAAAGGAGAGTCAGCGGAACATCAGTTGATTTAAAAAAAAAAAAACAACATGAAGGTTCTACGGCAAATCGAAGAGCCAAGGATTTATCCTTAAGAAATAACTTGTCACAAGTGTATGGAGTGGAGGATTAGTAATCACTTTGGAACTTGCAAGCAGAGTGCATCATTTCTACTGTATATTTTTTCACCCTTAAAATCCTAAGATTTTCTAAAGCACACACCCATAAGGCACAGTTTGGGTCCTGGATGCCGATTAGCTAAGAGCTGTGGAATGTCATTATGAACCATTTGGTTTGAATACTGATTGGCTGAAAGCTTGGTGGTATATTAGACTGTAAATAATGTGTATGAAATAAAAATAAGTACTGTTGTGTTTGTTACCTCTTCATTATGGCAATAAGACATCTTGAGGTTTTGTGGTTTATTGCCAAAATACCACAATGAAGTTCTATATCCAGGCACTTCATGATGCCTTGTGCTTAACAACAGCTCTTAACCATGGTATATTGGCTGTATATCACACCCTCGTACCAAATGTAAAATTAAGCTATCAACCAGTTAATTAAGCTATCGACTAGTTTATGATAATAGAGTGTGGTATATGGCCAATATGCCATCACTAGGGGGTACGTTCAAGCACACGTTACAGTATTTTGTGCCTAAAAATAGCTATTAGTTATATTGACCATGTTGCATTATTGCCTAAGGCATCAGATCCTCCAGCGGAATGTATTAGGTTGACACAGGCTTACGATTGTATATTTCTTTCTACAACAGTCTGACAGACCTTAATGAATCATTTATGTGCTCAAAATCAGTCCGTTGCTGATGAGTCAGAGGTACTAAGCTTAACACAATAATTCACCATGGGAACTACTGCAAACCAGTTCAACCAAAGCTTTGATTAAACCAGAGGTGTCGGAATACTAGATACATAATTAGGACCAAAATGTCCAGGTAAAGGGAATACTGGGGAAGTGGTTTTACTATGTACCTCTGCTTACACCTTATAAGATCTAGTTACACCAGTCTGCCTCCCTATCTCCTCTAAGAAGGAGCTTGTTTTAATGTTCTTTTTTCTTTCGACCACAAGATACTGTGGGTTTGTCTGACAAGATTAATATAAGCCTGTTCCACAAAAAGGGCAAGCCCAAACTTATTTTATATGTAATAACATTAGGTTTTGATTCATAAAGGCTTTAATGTTCACAGAACATAATGCTAGCTGATGACGATTATCATATAGTATGTGAACCTGTTTACTGCAGAAGGTTTTTTCTTTGTTTATCCAAAAGCCTCATCCAATTTTTAATAGGCTTTTTGACAAATGAACCATAGCCGAGTTGGCCTCTGTTAGTGCAAACAAACAGACCATATTACAACTGCTCTCTATAGCGCATTTGAAGCCGTCTCATTGATATGACATGCAATTTTTGTTAGTCAAGCATGTGACCTGATGGCTAGTTGAGAGCCAATGGCTGTAAGATTTTACTTGTGTTTCAGGGATGTTTTGGCTCAGTGCTGCCCCCTGTCATTTAAGTTGAAGGCAGCATGGGTACTGCAGGCTTCCATTGGCAACTGAATTGACTTTTGGCATCTTCAGTGAGACATTTTGTGCAATTATTGGTGCTACGAAGATAGCTCTAAACTTACTAATTATAATGGAGCCTTAAACTTTAGTAGCTTCAATGATGAGGCAGTCACTCCAGTTAAACCCTGTATGTAGAACAAGTTGTCATTTTAGACAAATGATCCAGTAGAGGTTACTGCCTCTTATCTAGGACTTTTTGCTTTTATATAGTGGATGTTCCGCTTAAGGTGAATTTTACCTACAAACAACAGGTTATGTTAATTACTGGTCCCAAATATTGCTTAGTTATATTGCCACAAAATAAGTTTAGGAGCTAACATCGGGTAGGTCTAGGGTTCCGTTTGAGGTTGGACCACCATGTCCTGTGATCGGATTGTACTGTAGGTTACTGAATACCTTCCAGGTTAAACTGCTAGCATGGATTCTTTGGGTTTAAAAACTCATGTTTAACCCTTTGGTTTTGGTGCCATGTTCAACTTTGTCTAATTGGCGTACCACAGTATAATAAGCATGTTACGGCAGACTACTCTTTAGTTGTGTCATAATCAAGAGTTGATCAAAAATCGATCCAGAACCGCCCATGACTTCCCTGGGCCCGGGTTTATTCATGATAGACTGAGGCGTCTGTTTGTTCAGTCGTCTGATAAATCAACATTAGTAATGTTTAAGCCTGCATCCACGATGGTATGGGGGTGCATTTGTGCACATGGCATGGGAGACTTGCACATCTGTGAAGACAGCTGTATGGGTGATGGGTGGCATCCTGCCAGGGGTGGCACTTTTTGTTATTTATGAGTCTTGGTATATATTTTAATATTTATATGCGGGGGAGGTGCTAAACAGAGGCATTTGCCCAGGGAGAACCGCTAGTGTGTGAAGACACCATTTATGCTGAAGAAAATATACAGGTTTTGGAGCAACATATGCTGCCATCCAGACAATCAGGGAAGACTTTTCCTTTTTTAGCAGGACAATGCCAAACCACATTCTGCACATATTATATCAGCATGACTCCGTAGTAAGGGTATTGAGTTCTACCCTGTCACCCATTGAATACATTTACCGTGTTATGAAATGGAAAAATAAGACAAGGGAGACTCTGAACTGTTGATCTGCTGAAATCCTATATCAAGCAAGAATGAGAATACAATTCACTTTAAAAACTACAGCATTTAGTCTCCTCGGTTCCCAAACGAGTATTGTTCAAAGAAGAGGTGATGCAACACTGTGGTAAACATGCCCTGTCCCAATTTCTTTGCAGGAGTTGCTGGCATCAAATTCAAAATGGACATGTACTTTTCCAAATACAATAAAAAATTCTAAGATTTAACAATTGATGTGTTGTCTGTGTACAATTTTCAATTAAATAAATGGATACATTTCCACCATTTCCATAGATTTCCACCTCTTTATTCTGTTTTTATTTGCATTTCATGCAGTTTCCCAACTTTTTAGGAAACAGGGTTGTATTAATAGTAGTACGAAAATGATTACTTGGGACAAATATAATTAATTGGTTAATTATGTTCACTCCAGAGGCCTTCTACTAAGTAAAAAAAAAAAAAAAAAAATGTCTATCCTATAATTATTTTAATAACAAGCAACCATAACATGCAAAGCAGTGAAGAAACATCTGGGACTACAGATGCAGGATAAAACCTTTCTGCTGGAATACAACTTTTAACAGGTGTTTGTGACCGTACATTCACACTATTATACAAAGCATGGAATCTATAGAGATGATGTCACTGACAGGTTGGTAATTTTGCATTTGTTCATTGGGTGAAAAATAGGCTACAGCTCTAGCAGTCAGATGTTCTGCAGTCAGATTTCTGGCTATGTGGATTACTATTGCTATAAGTATTGTTTTCACAAGTACAACATGTATAAACATCAGTACATTTTCATAGCTATAAAACGAATGAACGTGATTAAAAAAAAAGCTTTCTTCTGGCTAAAAACAATTAAGACGTAGCTAGCTAGCGATCTTCATTTTCAAAGTTATAAACTGACAAGCGTTACAGTAGCTTGCTTGCTACGTAACACTGGTAAGTTTCTATGGCTGTTTGATGGATTTGAAACCAAGCACGCAAACCAATCTCTGCGTTAGTCTTCTCCACAGAGTCTGCAAGTAGCTTGCTAAGTAATGGGCGAGCCAAAACCAGTCAAGTATGCAGTGTCAGAAGCTATGGATCTTGGTAACAATCTCTACACAACAGCTGGCGATTTTCTCCAGTTTAGATGTTTTGATTCGTCTGTAAATGTCTGTAAAAACTGATAGACATGAGCAAACAGGCAAGGAGGGAAAGAGCCCACAAACCAACAGCTAAATCATCGGAAAGGGCCAGGCAAAGATACACTCTGGATTGTTATCTTGTAAATCAATCATAGAATAAGATCTCTGATAAAAGGACAGCTGAATTGCGGTTGTACTGTATGTGTTTTTTTATGCAGGAGAGTGTCAGTCATAACAACATTGGTCAGAAAGACAGACAGAGAGAGGGGCCACAAACAAACAGGTATAATATTGAGAAGCGTTCATGTAAGGCTGTCTGTAGAAGGAAATTGGAAAACTTAAACCTGGACTACCATGCATGAATGATATGTTATCAACAATCTGGTTACATTATAATCTATCTGAAATACGTTTCCAGGTGAAAAGTCACACCATGCAAAAATATTACACACAGTATAATTAACCAATGCTAGTTAGGACTATTGCATATTCAGAAATCAGTACATAATGTCAAACTGATTGGAATATTCACACTGAGCTCTTGAGTTCTATCAAAACACATAGAACTACATATTAAATATACATTTTGGTGAATACATTAACATTCACACTGAAGTCAAATGTACCCCATGTCGTAATCACTCCTACGCCATTGGCTGTGTGTTTTAAAACATTTTAATGGATTGGCTTGTTATAACTTCTTGTTACTATTATCGTTGTTTCTGCAATTTCTACGTGTCATTTCCAGAGTAGCTATTCATACCCAAGGCGCCGGCAACCTACAGTAACGTAGCACATACGTGTACTATAGCAAATCAAATATGTTTATAAATTCTGAAGGGCCTCTGATACTGTGCCTCGCTGCTTAAAGTGTCACAGCAGAAGACCGCGATTTTGCTTCGGAACGTGCAGATGCCTTTAAGCTGGATAGCACCCCATTGAACTTGTTCGAAAAGCTGCGGGTCCTTTTAACACCGGCAGAGTGCACTCCGCTCCACAGTAGTGGGGTCACTGCGCGAGAAAGCAACGGTGTGGTTTCTCCAGTTGCTGCTGCTGCTGCACCTCGGAAACATTGGAATCGGTTTCAAGGACAACAGCGAATCTCCTCGCTTGCCGGTGCCTGTTTGACGTTGAGAGAGAAAAATCTCAGTTTTTTCGTTTCGTTCAAACGATTGCACACTGCGGTGTCCAGTCAAACGTTTCACTTGGAGTTAGGGGTGCTAAAACGGATTGCGCGTATTCCTCGAACCATGGAATTATGGATAAAGTTGATGTTATTGTACTGCTGCTGTTCGGGAACCCGTGCTGAGAATGACGGCAGGTAAGACAACAGCAACGTTTTCAATACAAGCATATTGCATCCATGCATTTTGACCCTATTTCCATTCTACCCAATTATTTTTGTTTTGAAATGTTCATATTAGTTGATGATGGCGTTAACACTTTAGCTCCAATATTGAAATGGGAGTTTGCACTGCATAAATTGAAACGTGTTGCTGATGTGCTGAAATTATTTTTGCCGCGAGTCGAGCTTGACGCAATGTGGCCAGAATACAACAGTGCGTAAACAGTGGTTTCTCCCTTTTTGGAATGAACCTTTCTACGATATTTGTTTGTATTGACTAATGTATTTTTCTTGAACAACACAACTACATTTTATATATACCAATCGTTGTGTATGTTTTGTTGTTGTTGTTTGTTTGGCACTAGTTTGGCATTCTTTTTGTGAACAGTGTTGTTGCTTTTGTTAATATGGCAAAACCCTAGTAGGCAGCAGTTTACTTTCATAGCTGTTGCTTGAATTTTCCGTCTCGTGGTGACAGCACTTACCTTGCCGGGTGCTTCATGCCCGAACACGAATCTGATGAAGGTGCTGAGAAACTTGCCAAATGTAAAGAATGTGGCTGAAATCGAAATATGTCAACCCTATATAGTGCATCAAAATATATATATATATTTTCTTCCTGGCTTTAAATGTGATTAATGTTAGAAAGTTCTATATTACATTTTGAAAAGTAAGAACAATTTTATTCCATAATTGGTCGTATGACTTGACCTTATTAAAATCTTACTCTTAACCTTTACGTTTTTTTTGATATATTAGGTTCACGTTGTTTAATCCTGCGTGTTTATTACTGAGAGTAGGTTCGCTGGACTGGGTCCAATACACTTGACTTGCAGTATTCATCATCGCTGGCTGTTTCCGTTGTGAAAACAAAGTGTATGGCCACCCAGGTGTGGATTGGCCATGTGCACCCTAAAGGGTGCCCTAATCCCTATGGAGACGTTCCTCTTGGGCCCTACATTGACATTTTGGACAGAATCTCAAACGGAGAATCTCAATCGGGCCCAACAAGATGCAATGAAGACAACGTTTATTGCGCTTCGACCCGTGGAAGTGAGTTTACGGACCCACGATATAATTTGATCCGATAAGGAGTACCTATAGACTTCGACAAATGGGGTTGGAGAGTATTCCTAGGACTTATTATATTTTTCCAAAGGGGGACGCAGTCAAGCTTTTTTATCAGATTCCCCCTACTATTTATCAATGTCTGACCAACTAAACCCCGGTCATAATCCCTGGCAATTATAACCTTAAGGATTAATAGGGCTAAACTTTCCGGTTAAAATCATTCTGGGTCAAGTGTCTTTTTGCCCGGGAAGAGTGCGTGCCTGTGTATTACGCTCGGTCGTTTTATGTTGATAATGTTTGGCAGTGTTAGTGCGTTGTGACAAGGCCGCGGTTTTAGTGTGGTGATGTGAAATGTACAGAAATGTAACCGTGATCCTCACTCCTGCCCGGCCCATATTGAACGTTTAGGGCATTGGTTACGTTATTAGAGTCACCCGCAGATGGAGCGCGGCTTCTCACGTGGTTAATTATTTTCCAATTTCCCTGGTTATGAACCTGGCCTGCTGACTTCAATCTAAATTTAGAGAAGGTCCCCTGAGAATGCCGCGTAGAAAAGTCATTTATTTTCTGACCTAGCTTTTTCGAGAAGAGCTCTAATGGGCTAAATTGGCACCTGAAGAGGGTTTTACTGCTCACTGGCTGGCTGCAGCAAGGTCATTTTGTCCTAGATGCTAAATTGGCCTAGAACAAGCCTAATTAATAATAGATAACCCATCTGTAATTCCCTGTTGATTGGTTTTCATTACTCATCAACATTGTTGTCAGTAACGTTTATTCCGATGATTAGGATGAAAAATGTCAGTAGGCTAATCTTGTGCGATTAGGAGGCAGGCCGCCACTTTCAAATAGATTAAAAACTAAAGACCAGCTAACGTTTAATGGCATGGTTCTTTTTTTAAAGCTACGACCATGCATTTGTGCCTTGGGCCATTGACCAGACTGTCAAACAATTAGGATGACATCATTTAGAAGAACATATTCCAGATTGTCCCTTTTAAAAAAAGACTAGATAAGGAGGTTGCTGGGTCCCCTTATAAAATGACTAGATTAGGAAGCTATTGGTGTATAATGATGTCATCACAATGCTTTGCCTTAGGCACTGCCAAAAAATTCCATTCCTCCATTCCAGGGTACAACTCCAAACCACGTCTTCACTCTCCTTCAAAACATTATTGTACCATTAGATCTTCAAAAATATCCAGAACTTATTTTGGCACCCGGGCTTAAAGTTAAACATAATGCAAGAAGTGTATACAGAGAAAGCTAGCCTCTTTTATGGACATTCACTGAAGTAGGTTAGTTTAAACCACAGTGCACTTTTCAGCGTGAAAGCTAGTAACTTCTCTAAAATGAATGTATGCCAAGCACTCTTACGTTCATGTTTCACCCTAACCCCATCTGACATCCTCTGGTTGAGTTAGAATTACTCCTGTGCTTCTAAATATGGGTCAGTGGAGTTGTCATCCTGCTCCTTTATGAATTGTATGTCATATTGTTTATGGTAAATTCAGAGTCCCGCCCAAAGACACTCACACACGCACTCATCACACAGATGGAAAGATAGTGGACCATCTTTTCCCCTGGCGTCAGTGGTAAACACCGTCTGATCCGTTGTGTTCCCATGACGCCGCTAAGGGAACGTGAACTGTGATAATTATGTGCTCGGGTAGTTCCTCCACGGCTTACTGCAATTAAGGATTAGCGTGGAATATTCATCAGCAGAAGGTCATGAGCAGATACCCGCGTCATCCCCCTTTCACCCACGCCTGTCTGACCGGGCCCCCGACACGATCCTGGCTCGGGAGCCCGCCGCGTGCTAGATGATTACAGTAATAACGCAGCATTCATTTGACATGGAAATTAGTGTGGGGGCGTCCCTCCAATGTGCCCGTGTCTAGAATGGATGAAGCCGTTGTTCACTTTTATTCTGACGAATCGTGTCATGGCAGCACGTTGGGCTGAACAACACAGCCGTGTTCCAACGCCCCGGGGCGATGCTCTGTGTGATGACAGAGGGAGGGAGTGAGGGGGGGGGGTGGAGGGAGGGGTGGAGGCAAATGAAAATCCAACAAACCCATCTGACTTGATATTTCTCAGCCTGTCACACAGACAGACAGAGAGATTTTGTTTCGCAGCTGAGGAGAACCTGTTGCATGTTGTCAGCCTCCGTCGTTACTGGCAACCGGTAATAACCGGAGGTCCTCATGGGTCCGTCTGCCGTCGGAACGTGTGATGTACAGTAAGCCTGAGGCGGGGCGGACATCTCTCCCATTCACTCCCCCGGGTGTCCCTCCCCCCGCTCCTCACCTCCTGTCCGACTGGCTCGGCGCACATGTGGCGGGTCAAAGTTCATCAGCGGCAGCAACCGCCGCGTAGATGTGCTCCTAGAGCGCCTCAGGCGAAACATTTATCATCCCCCTTGGTTGGCGAGGCGGCGCCTGCAAATCGCGTTCAGACCCCCTTAACTGTTATGGGGAGGGTTAAAAATGGCCAGGGAAAGACAGCCGACGGGCTGGTGTACGTTTACATTATAAATACTTTGACAGACCACTTTGCTGTAACTCCTCCCCTCGCTGTTATGCTGACGTGCTGCAGGCTGGTTCATGGTTCTGTTCAGCCCTTCATCCGCCAATAATACAGAACCATCTTAAGGGGTTTGTGTGTTTTAATTGAGGTTGTGTGACTTGTGTGTGTGGGTGGGTGTTTGACCACTTACATGGAGCAGGTCTTTGCTGACAAGGCCCTAAAATCCCATCCTGGGTAGGTGACCTGTGGGTCAGGGGCCCGGCTGTGTGGGTGCGATAACTCTCCGTCCCTGGTCCACAATCATATCTGCCGACCAAGTCTGGTTCTCTCTCCCTCCTTCTGTTCTTCCTCCTCTTTAACATTCCCAGTGTGTC
>JACXGK010008392.1:0-13830 GCA_016801125.1 Novumbra hubbsi
AACCGAATCACATTGGTGAAAGGGGACGTCCACTATGCTCAACGAGTTGCTGTTTTGTTGTTGTTGTTTTTGTTGTTGTCAAATAACAAGTATGTTCTGAAATGTTGCAACATTATTTGAAAAAATGTAGTGCAGAAATACTAAATATTTTAGGGAGGCATTGTTGTTGTTAACGTCGGATAAAATACATATGCTGGTCTACAAATCTAGACAATTAAGATGTAACTTATTGTAACCGTGAATTCATGCGCCAACAAAACCATACGTTTTGGGTTTGACATTGTTTGGGGACTTAAAATGTACTTTAAGCATTTGAATGAAGCACACGTTTGGGAGTGAAATGAACCGACTCAACGAAATCACAACTGCCAGCAAAAAACGCTTGCATCTTAGTGGGCATGGCTTGTACTGGTTAGAGTGCACTGTTTTGAAGCGAGCTCGTTAGTTGCACGTTCACATACACGATTTATAGAATCGTTAGATAGAAATGTCTCCTGAAATCGTTTGTATTTAGGATATGTAACATTAGAATAATGTAAGTCTGGATTGTACAATGTAATAAATAGTACATTCTGATTAATTCATTGTGTTTTTAATTTACTTGTTTAACATGCAATCGCAAAAAAAGGAACAATTGGCTCCCATTTACTTAATTTAACAGCAGCCAATGACTACAAGAAATTCCACAAGATTTAAGATTGACCCTTCCATCACACCTCACTCTTTCAAAAACGAACTAAACCCACTGCAATCTGATCAGTGTACCTGCTGAATTGGTCAAAAAGATGTCTTGCTGTTTTTAGCATTTTGTTTAACATCCTATACACTAGTCACGTTTTACTCTTCATGAGGAGCACTAACCATTATTTTAAATATAGGAAACATTTTGTGTCACACTATTTTCTTTAATCCCTGTTGTAAATCACCGAAGTTTAATACAATCCAAAACTGTTGCCTTATTATAATTTGTGATCACCAAACATGAAATATGTCAAACGATTTCCTCGGGAGAGAGTGCCTGAGATATTTCCTGGATTGATGCATGCGTTGACGTGAATTTCCGATCCATCGCCCTAATGGTATTAATCTAGCAGCCTGGAGAGAAATGCTGTTCAGCGCCTTCCAGGGCAAGGCAGCAGAGATGAGAGTGCCAAGGCAGCCCCGTCTCAACCGCAGTGCACATTTGCCCTCCATTTTGCATGGAAAAACATGATTATTTTTTATCACAATCTCTAATCGAGGTGTGGAAGGCTGTCACATTTTCACGTTTGCTTTTTTTATCTTCAAGGAATGAAAACGCGCCAAGATGGTCCGCATCGCAAATGCCCTGGGTTTGGTCATATTGAGTGTCGCTCTTTTAATTTTATCCTTAATAAGTTATGTGTCCATTAGGAAGGACAGCATCTTTTCTTCCACCAAATATGATAATATGGGAGGACCACGAATAATGTTCCACGCAGGATTTCGGTGAGTAAACTAAAATTTCATCTTAGGCTATGTGACGCACGCAAAAACTGAAATGGTCTGATATGTGATTTTTGTCACTATGATAAGAACGTACGCGTGAAATGTTTTCCTACGATATCTTCATGATATCGTATGTTCTCATTGTGCTGTATACTGTAAACATGATACCGCCGACATTAGGATGCACGGCCTGAATATCTTTTTTTATAACATTTCCTCTGCATGCAACAGTAACCTAGTATAAAGCAAATATCTCCATCTTTACGTTTTTAACATTGTTTTAAATTCAAATTTAACTGTTGTTGAAAGCAGGCTTGTCGGTTGCAAAAATATCTAAACGACAAAATAATATAACAGCTACATCAGAAGATGGATTTCAATTATATTTAAAAGACCTTTCCGAGGTCCTGAAATGATCGTGTGTAGCCTATTGTGACAAGCCCACACCAGAACGCATGCTACGAATGGGGGTGGACACGTAACACTGACATGTTGTATTGAAGGAATCCCTTCTTCTCAGGTCACAGTTCGCCATGAATTTCCTGGACCCATCCTTCATCCCGTTAAATAATGCTCTGAACGAAGAGCTGCAAGAGAAACCTTCCAAATGGAAATTCAATAAGACTGCTTTTCATCAGCAAAGGTATTAGTATATCTGTATTATTCTGTATAATATTTTTTTTTATCATTCTAAATGTCGTGGAAGATGATATAGAGTGCTGTATGTTACTGTTAAATATTAACAGAATAGGCTACATTTGTGTTTAATTTAAATATTTAAGTTTATTCGAGGTGCTACAGAACCTGCATTTTGTTGTGACAGCAACTGTGATCTGACATTCTGATCTGTTTACTACTTTTCAGGAAAGAGATCTTCCACTACATAGATGTGGCCAACAACTTTTCCCTCATCAAGAAAGGTGTTCACGTAGGCCAGCTAATGCACTTTGATTACTCAAGTCACAAGTATGTTTTTTCCATTAGCGACAACCTGAAGTCACTTCTCCCTGACACTTCACCCATCCAGAATAAGCACTACAATGTGTGTGCTGTAGTGGGTAACAGTGGGATTCTGACAGGCAGTCAATGCGGGCCAGAGATTGACAGCGCTGACTTCATCTTCCGCTGCAACTTTGCCCCTATCGAATCCTATTCCAAGGATGTGGGCCGGAAGACCAACCTCACCACCTTCAACCCCAGCATCCTGGAGAGGTACTACAACAACCTGCTGACCATACAGGACCGCAACAACTTCTTCCTGAACCTGAAAAAGCTGGAGGGGGCCATTTTGTGGATTCCTGCATTTTTCCTCCACACCTCCGCCACGGTCACGCGTACCTTGGTGGATTTTTTCGTGGAACACAAGGGGCAGCTTAAAATTGAGCTGGCCTGGCCAGGAAACATCATGCAGGATGTCAACAAGTGAGTATTGAGAGACTGAGTGTATCGTACCACGGCACACTCGGAGCAGTCATTGTTCTAATCCCTTTCAGAAAACCATCACTAAACCATCACTAAAAACCTGAAGACGTCCCGGCCCACACTACACCGTGCAAAGCATCTACACGATAAATGTGTAAGGTTGAATATGGCTTTGACTCTTTCCCCACAGGTATTGGAAGACCAAGAACCTGGCCCCCAAGCGTCTGAGCACGGGCATTCTCATGTACACTCTGGCCTCGGCCATGTGTGAGGAGATCCACCTGTACGGCTTCTGGCCCTTCGGCTGGGACCCCAACACGGGCAAGGAGCTGCCCTACCACTACTACGACAAGAAGGGCACCAAGTTCACCACCAAGTGGCAGGAAACCCACCAGCTGCCCAGTGAGTTCAAGTTGCTTTACAAGATGCATGGAGAAGGTGTGACCAAGTTAAGCCTCTCACACTGTTCTTAGGCAAGCCGACCTTGGTGATCCGGCATCGACACAGCACTCAACCTTGTCCACACACGTTTTGAGCCGACTAACAGCAATTTAGTTGTAAAATACTGGATTAAGATCACTATAGAAAATGCTGTAATGCCACACGTACAGCTGTTACAGCATGCACAATTCACTTTAGGACTAAGTTAGATCACAATTAAGACTGAGTTAGATCACAACTATGTCAGATTTTGATCACTACTAAGACTGAGTTAGATCACAACTAGGACTGAGTTAGATCACAACTAGGACTGAGTTAGATCACAACTAGGACTGAGTTAGAACACAACTAACATGCAGGAATATTCCATATTTGAAGACTTGGTTGACAATGATGTTAGAATGTACTCTATGTTATGCTGAATATATTGATACATTATTATAGAACTTATCGCATTTGACATCACTGTATTTGCATTGCTTCCATAATTGTGTGGATAAATAGATCTCTGAAACACACAGGAACACACAAGGGAATACATTTTTGATGGCAAATAATGGCTATTTTAAACAAGTGTGTTTTATGGTTTGGGGGCGAGGGCGTAAATGTTACTAGGCTGTTGCTTTTTTTCAAAGGGATTTGATAAGCTCATTTAAAATCACCGCTTAGTCTCAGGGAAGGAGTTTAGGTCCGTTTTTTCTCTCTATTCAAATTAAAATGCCTCCACTTAGGTGTAAACGATTGTTTCCCCTAAGCCCTTTTCAGCATACAGTGAACGGCCAGAGATCTGTGCAGACAGAGAGACAGAGGTCCTAGCCAGCGCACTGCATACAGTGAGATCTGTTTACAATACCCCTTCATGCATGTACGTTGAGGCCCTACAAAGATTCAGTATTGCCCCTGTCCACTCTATTTGAATGGGATTCTGTTAATTGCTTTGGTATTCAAATTTGAGGGTGAATACATTCCAACTCCGAGCCATAGACAAACCTTAGTTGTAGTAAACTTTAAAGCTCATGTATATTGGTGTCAACGCGATTAGGAATACGTACGTAACTGAACATTTTAGGGGGACGTTGTCTGGATTCTGTTTACGTTTCAACATACCATAAAACATAAAAGTAATAAGGATTTTACCAATTATTTTTCAGTTTAAGGTATACATATGGTAACAGCATTTTGTAGGAACTTTACTCAAATAGTGAATACATCGTTATTATTATCCATTTAACAACACAAGGAAACATTAAGCATATTACCACTTATACGTTACAATAACATAAACCAGATATGGTGAATGTCTTGATGAATAACTGTAGCTAGTATAAAGAGCATGATACACTTTTGAATGGCATTGCATGTAAGAGACTAGCACATGATTAAGGCTAGTTTTGTACAACCTTTTTAAACATTTGTTTCTGGAGGGGATAAGTGTGCTCTTGGTTTTAGTTCATATTTGTGCTGATATTTTTCTATGAAATATCACCAGAAACATAGTATGGAAGGTATTTTAAGGCAGAATATTCAAACCACTGGGACCAACAAGAATAATTTTACCTGTCTGACAACTGAAGAACTTAAAACTAAAAAAAATATTTTTATATCTCTATCTTTAATCTTCTCAGCTAAATGTTATTGTAAAACTATATTTAGTCAAGCTCAGCAGTGTTAGAGGATTTGGTTTAGATTTATAGGTTTTAGTGTTCGAACATTGTCTGTAATGTGTGTAAAAAAAAAAGCGACTGCTGAAACAGTACCACATGATAGCCACATGATTCACAGCACATGCTCACCTTAGGAGAGGGTTCAGGCTGGTGTCAAGCACACCACATTCTGGCTGCATTTATCAGATAGAGGTTTGTGTCAAACACACCACGATCTGTCTGTATTTATTAGACAGAGGTTTGTGTCATGCACTCGAGCATGAGCAGGGCTGGAAATGGAAAACTCACACTGGGAAGAGTTACATGTAAAATCTAAAGGTTTTTGGGAATTTCTCTCCCACTTTTGGAACTGTAACAATTTGTCTCCCCATCGAGTCACTGCTATTATGATACACATTTCAGATAGAAATGTAAGGTGGTAGTTCTCCCCTACTCTACACACAGACCATGTCATCAGATTTCCGGCTACATTTGAGTTTCTCTTAGAACTTTTATTTCTTATGAATGAGTACACCAAAGAAAGCCCATATACACATGTTCATTATCTGAATGTGATATGATTTGAAGTGTTAGGGATCAGTATGGCAACCAATGTACAATGCACATATTTCAGTCAATTGAGTTTTCTATTTATTTCATGATGTGTTTGGTATCTACATTTTTCAGTCTCCTATATTCTTTGGGTAAATGATCAGGTTTGTGCCTCCATTAATGTCATCCTGTGAATGCTTTAATCTGCTGATCATCACCAAAGAAGACTATATCAATGAATGAATGTAGGGAATTTATTCCTGCCCCACATTTCGTTTAGCGCAAAATGTCAAAAGTATGTGAATTAATGTTTTTCCATGCATTAGTCTTTCCCCATGCAATCCCCAGGATCATTGGATTAGCAAATCACCCCAAATGTATTTCTTTGGTAAGAACAAACGGTTATTAGATCTAACAGCCGTTCTCATATCAAAAGGCAATAAATAGTGGGGGAATATTACAAGTAAAGCATTGCAAAATGTGTTCATTATATATTTATAATTGTAGTATTTACTGTTAAGACTTTGTATGGAAAAACATTCAATCTTTTTAGTCTGATGTATTGTAATTTAGGACCTCTTAACTTTTTCTTACACTTTCTTCAATGTGTTGATAAATGTCCCCACCTTTATCAAACAGAGCCCCAAACGTGCCACATGACATAAAATCCTCACATATTCTATATTGGCCATTGCTAACTCAATTTGTGAAACATTCTACATTCTCTCGTTCATATAACAAATGTAACCATGACTGTGAATACGTTTGTGCGTAACCGGTTTCAGATTATATATTGACAATGATTAATGTGCCTGCATTTTCCTTCCATTAATGCCTCAATGTGTAAAGTGAATAAAAATAAAAGTCTTCACTCTTCTTCGACTTCCGATAACACTGCCCTGTTTAGAATCACACAAAGCATTTCCATTTCACACTTACTGGCTTGGAAATGCTCCTATACCTACTTTTATTATTTGAATAACATTATTATTGTGATTGTGCTTTATTGCTTCTTTCTAGTCAATTACATATAGTACAGACAGCAGACAATGCTGACCGAGTTGGGAATAAATAGCCTGTCAGCACAACAGTTATCAATCCGACAAATAAACACACACCATTGCATAAGAGGACCATTGCGTTGGGGATGATTGCGACGTTTATGAAACGCCCTTTACTACAACAGTAACACATTTGAAGGTATCGTCCTTCACCACGCATGCAGCCCATCACAGGTCCGTAGAAGACGCGCTAACAGGCACACCGCCTGCTGGTGGAGGCCCCAGCCTCGTTGTCGGGTCCAGTGCTTCCGTTGGCAGCCTCAGCCACAGGCCCCTCTGTGCTCTGCTCCATACGCCTCATCACCAGGTCCAGAAGGGTGGTCACCGCCCGGTCCACCTGAGCCCCCGTGGCGCTGCTTGTCTCAAAGTAGGGGATGCTAAGGAGGAAGAGAGGAACCTAAAGTAGTGATCACTACACCGATAAAGGCCGGATGACGTGTTTTCTTTTTTATAGATTCTGAAGAGGGTCCATAGACTGTGACTGTTAGTTCCTCCCTGACTCCACCTCCTTCCTAGTGAATTAACGGAAGCCTGCCCGCTAGTAGCCTCAGATCTGGATCATCCATCTCTTTATTTTTCACGGTGGCGCTGAAGGTATGAACTGCGAAAACCTACTTTTATGGAAGGCAGTGGAAAGTGAACCATTGCAGGTGAATACTTACCCATATCTATCCGCCAGGTCTCTGGCTTGTCTTCCTTGTACATCTCTTAGGTCTCTGAGGTCTGCTTTAGTGCCAACTAAGACTATGTCCGGACTGTCACAATAGGCATTGGCCTGCAGTTGACCTGAACAATCACAAGAGATTAAAACACATCTGTTATTGATGGAAATGTAAGTATTTCACAGTATTCTACCCTGCTAGGCTGTGATCATTTACTATAATGCCAAACACAAGGTCAATGTGGTATGGTTCTCAGGTTAAATTAAATGAATGTTTCAAACAGACTAAACAGGTCATCAAACTAATGACTATAGCAGCTCTGTGTGCTGAGACTTACTCATCCAGTTCCTGACATTCAGAAAGCTCTGCTGATTGGTCAGATCAAACATGAGCAGGAAGCCCATGGCATCTCTGAAGAAGGCTGTGGTGAGACTCCTGAACCTGGAAGGGATTCAATTGCGATTTTGAACCACTGGTAAGGAATGTATTATTTAAAATGCTAATCCAATGATGATTCAAAACAGCTTTTACGTTTGCAAATTGCACGCATCTTACTAGAGAAACTGCAAACGTCATTAAAAGTGAGACATGTCCTATGTGCCGTCAGCTCGTTGGTGCTACCCACCTCTCCTGTCCTGCCGTGTCCCAGAGCTGTAAGTGCACTTTAAACGTCTTCTCTGTCGTTCCGTCAGAGCCAGTCCCCAAATACATCTGCAGACACAAGAACATTTTGAATTCCGTGTCATCTCCAGAGCATGGACAAACAGCTTTCCATAGCTACATTACGATGCATTATAAGACGATGAGTTTAAAATGGATCCAAGGGGCTTACACATGAAATGAAACCATCAAGACTCACCACTCTCTTTTCCCGGAAGTCTATTCCCACCGTGGTGGCGAACTTGCGGTTGAACTTGTTGTCGGTGTACCTGTAAAGGAATGTGGTCTTCCCCACGCCAGAGTCGCCTAGTGACAGGAGCTTAATGAGATAGTCATAATCCCAATCAGTTGCTGTCATTGTGTAGCCTTACTGTACTGGACCTGCCCTAAAAAGGGGAAATAAAAGTACTGTATTATGGTAATACTTTCACATGTAACATTGCAACTCTTGCCATAACATTACATAAATTACTGAGAATTACTGAAAGTCCCTGGTAAATAGTTACAAGAAATACAGCCAGTGACTTAAGATTACCACAACTTTATAAAATTCTATAAAGGTCGCCCAGAGAACATTGTTTGCTTGATTCATGCTAAAACACTTGGAAACTGTCATATACAGAGTATGTATTGCAATTACATTGTAGGTACTGTAAAAGAGAGAATGTACTCCGATATAGCCCAGATAGCTGAAATTTCAAGTTGGTGAGTTCATGATCACAGGAGAGCGATGGGTGGTCATAACTTTTGAGTCATTAAAAGCTGTTCATAGAGGAGCTACCACATGACTTCACACAGTTTCCACATGAGTGGTCAAGTGGACGTCCTGTGTAAGCTGCAGGAAAAATGTGTTCTGAGAATACAAAAGATCAAAGACCCTGTGCTTCTCTAACCCATTCAGTCAAAACTTTTTTGCATTTTTCAGTGTACGAATAGGAAGATAGTCTGACTGATTCATTATTGTGTTAAAGGGACAGTCTGAGACCAAAACATACTGGTTTAATTAATATGTTTTGTTGTTCACAGCCACCAGATGTTTTATTTAGCTACGGTAAAGGTGAACACTTAGTGTGGACTATCAAAGTTGGATTCTAAAGTCAAACACACCAGCGTCTATTGATTTCTCCAGTATAGTCTAGTCATCCTCTGCAAAGTATTCTTTACTACTTCTCAGCTCTATAGTCACAATTCCTTTTGAGCTCTATATTCAGCATAGTTTCCTCCTGTGAACATGTCGTCTAGTCTTTTTTAGCTCTATATATAGTATATCCATTCAAAGATCTATGTCTATATAGTCTATAATGTCGATTTATGCTCACAAAGATTGTCTCAAAATAGTTTTGTGGCAATTTATGTGTGGGATCCATTACAATTATATCCATGTAGAACCCATTCCAAAGCTTCCCATGAAGAGAAATAGACATAAAGAACCTCTCACAGAGCCTATTCAGAAAATGTAGGCCAATCATATTGCCCCCCAACACAATGCCCGATGAAATACTTGGAGATAATGACACTAATGACAACATGCTGATGCGGCCAAGGAATCTGAAAAACAAATTCAATCTTACCGATTTCGCCGGAGGTACTGCTAACTTCCATCCAGGGAGCTCAACCTATCCTTGGTAAACAAATAGCGGGGGGAGATGCCATTGCATGAACCGTTTCCCCTCTCACATGCTTTAAGGGAGGAGTTTACGGCTAAACGGGAGCCACAGAAGGCGGTGTTCACAGACCTTGTGCTTTCTGGTATTTTCTCAGGAGAAGAAAAAAAGCTCTCTGAAAACTGGATCATAGTCCATCCACAAGTAATGTGTGCCTCTGTGGATCTGAGTGGAAGTAAGCCAACTGCAAACCCCTGAAGGCCACTTCTCCCTGTTATTCTTCTGTAAGCTCAACAAGTAGGCTTATCATTGGGTAATACTTTAAACTGAGTTTCCAAGGAATTATGTATTCATGTAATTTAGGGGGGGGGGGGGGGTATTATAAGTGGTGTACTTTGAGATCAGAAGTTTTGAGGATGACACAAATATACAGTTTCACAAAGTCTACTGCCTCAGTTTTTATGATGGCACTTTGCATGTACTACAGAATGTCACAAAGAGTGATCAGATGAATTGCAATTAATTGCAAAATCCCTCTTTCCCATGAAAATGAACTTAAACCAAAAAAAAAACTATTTTCACTGCATTTCAGCCCTGCCACAAAAGGACCAGCTGACACAGGTGAGAGTGTTGACGAGGACAAGGCTGGAGATCACACTTTCATGCTGATTGAGTTAAAATAACAGACTGTGGGGCTTGAAATCATTGTTCTTCCTCTGTTAACCATGGTTACCTGCAAGGAAACGTGCAGTCATCCTTGCTTTGCACAAAAAGGGCTTCACAGGCAAGGATATTGCTGTTAGTAAGATTGCACATAAATCTACCATTTATCGGATCATCAAGAACTTCAAGGAGAGAGGATCAATTGTTGTGAAGAAGTCTGTCAAGCAGCTCACGGGTGCCCTGATCCAGGTCTGAGAGGAGATCCCACACACATTACGGAGTCAGATTAGTTGCTGTGATAAAACTCACGCAGATGAAAATTGTTTCCTTTATTTACATTGTGAGTTTGAATCCAGCCCACAATCGGTTGGTGATTTTGGTTTCCATTTACCAGTGTTACTTCATTTTGTTCTAAATGAATTACACAATGTACAGTAAAAATCTTAAATATATTTTGTTCATCAAGACCCAATGTTATTTTTTAAGTGTTCACTTATGTTGACATTTCATTCTAACGGCTAAAGTTAAGAATCCAAATGTCTCTGAATGAAGGAAACGGAAAGTGCAATGCAAATGTTTGTTATTTCTAGCCTGAAAAGTAGTTTCACAGACCCACATGAAAACTAGAACCCGACTAACAGGAAGCCACTTATCTGAATATTACAATACCATAGGCTACTCACTGTCATTACAATAAACGTGGTCTTCATATAACTAGCTAGCAGATTTGAAGTACGTTCCATCCTCCTCTCAGCCACCAGTGTGATTTCCATACGGTTCTCATCACAGCGCAGCCACTCTTCTAACAGACAGTATGACATCAGCATCTCTGAATGGGGGAAACACTGACAGGTGAAAGTTCTCAGGCACTCTACAAACGGACCATATGACATTAGCATCTCTGAATGGGGGAAACACTGAGAGGTGAGAGTTTTTTCATGAACAAAACAAATGAAAGTGAGGAGTTAGTCCTCTCCATTGACCAGCACAAGCTGGGGGACACTTTTCTTGGGCATATGACTCCCAACATTATCCGTCACACCGAGGCAGAATGTCTCTTTGTGGTGATAGTAAATACCTTAGCCATTGCCCCTGAAGAAAAGTGAGAAATGTGGTTTCAGTGAGGACAATTACAGGTGATAGCTGCATATTGTTCACTGCAATGTATGGCGGCAGTGATAAAAGCGATTATCTGCAATTGTGGTGTTATTGTACTTGTGTTGTTTTCTTACCAACAGATGTGTGTTGGCGGGATTGAACAAAGTCCAAACCAATGCTGTTTTATTCTCCTCAATTTCTTCAAGTTCTTAACAGCAGGAAAGTACACATCCTCAAACTTCCCATTCACCGTTAAAAAGACGAGTTTTGTAGCGATTTTTCATACGACGTGTAGTTAACGTACTCCCATTAACAGCCTTCATCTAATTGTGGGCTCATTTGCTGGAGCATCGACAAGCGCATTAGCACCGCCTACTGTTCCGAAGTACTTTATACAGGCAGACAGGCGCAGCCACTCGGGGGCACCCGTGACTAGGTATATGTGTTTTATGCTTGGGAAAGTATTTATGAAATTGCAGGTAAATGCCCTGTCCGTGCATTTTAAGGGTTCAATCCACTCATTATCTAAACGATGTTGTTTTACGCCATCGTGAATAATTAAAATATTTCGTCGGTTGTTATTTAAAGGCCAAGTAACGTCGAGGTCAAGAAATGTGCATGGTGTTTTGAGTGGGCCATTGTTGAAAAGCGTGCACACGTTTAATAATTTGATGAAACATACCCGTCGAAGGGATAAAGCATACATTTCCAATGTTACCTTCCAGTGGATTTTTCGCAGATATAGACTGTCCATTTTTTAAACGTGATCTCTGTCAGCGGCCCCATTGTCTGTACAAGCATGTCAAAGACAACCGAGGAATGTTTCACAGCCACCAGCATGGACCATCGATAACGTCAGTGGCAGGTCAGTGCAAGTATACGTTACAAACTTTTCAGATTACTCAGTCTGTAGTTTCTTGCCTTTAGCTTTGCCCTAGTTGGAAATGTAGTCCTATTTTATTCTCAAATGAAAGTAGCCAACAGTGGCAGTAGCTAATAGGAATGTTGTTATGGAGGAATTGTGCGATGCAATATCAATTGGCAGTTTTTTACATTTTGGAAAAATTGTATAACGTATGTGCTTCCGTTTTACATTGTAAGACAGTTTAATTTTCAGTTTACTATTTTCCCTAAACAGGTGTTTGTGAAAAGTTTTCCACTTCGGTCAATGAAGCCAAAGACCCTTGTCTTTTGGAGTTGGAGAGGATCAACAAAGAAATTGAGACAGTGAAGAATGAGGTTGAGAAGGAGCAGAGGAGATTATCCCGCTATCAAACTGTGCAGGTGGACAGTGAAAGAACAGAGTCCAAGAAAGCCTTGGTTTCCAAATCTGACACGTCAGGAAAAGATCTGAACGGAAATAGGGTCAAATCTTCCCAAAGGCAGCCAGCTACAGCCTTTTCTACTGCTAGGAAGAAGTATGTGGTTGACACCTCCAAACCCAGGACTGATTTGGAATATGACCCGTTGTCCAACTTCTCCTCTTCTTTGGGATCTAGCTGTTCTGAGTATAAACCAGGTACCAAGCCGAAAGGGAAAGGTGGATACAATGGGAAGACGACAGGGCTTGTTTGTAGGGACGACCAGACTAAGACACCTTTTCAAGACCTCACGGTGTCACCGGCTGGTAAGGACAAAACAGCGGATGACTCTGACGAAGATGGGGTCCTCATCATTGATGTTCCACCCCTGGAGACGGATATGAAGAAGATTAGAGCTAAGAAGCCCCGTAACCCCACCACAAACAAACTACAGGACATGAAGGACAAAGTTCACCCAGTTTCTTCTGCTAGCCCTGCGGTGTCTGAGGCTCTGCTTGCTAACTCACTTCAGGTGTCCGGTCATGGCCCTGACGATGTCCAAGTATTATCCCCACCTGCAGCTCCTGATGTTGTGAAAGGTGACGACGTCGACACTTGTAGCCCGTCCAGTATTTCTGCTAGTCAGGAAAATGAAGGTAAACCAAGTGCTGAGAGCATGTTTGATAACTTGTCAAAATGCTTGGAAATGCTTAGAAGTGAGAGTGAGAGAATAGTTTGTTACCGAGAGGCTGAGACCACTGCTGAAAGTGACTCTAGCCAAGAGCCGGAGTGTCCCAAAATCAGTGCGTCACACGTTGATCCGTTGGCTAAGGCAGATGTCAACTTCTTGATGGCAGAGCCCGGGTTACTTGAAAGTGAGCTTGCCTCCAACGGTGTTGAGAGAAGTACTCCTGTCCAACCCAATGAAGGCTTACACAGACCTGCATCTTCACTACCTGATAAGGTTTTAGTAGCTTTTTCCGACTCCTCCCCCTGTACACGGCCTATTCCGACCCAGAGAAGTGATCCCCGGGCAGAACAGCGCTCACCTCCGGGTTACTCGTCATCTGTGCATGGTACATCATCAGCGCCGTGTCTTCAGAAAACACCAGGCCAAACATTAGGTCTTGATTTCCCCCCGTCTGTCGTTCCGACTCGGACCTTCCTAGAGCGAGCAGCCGCTTCTGCAGGTATCACTCATGTGCAGGCCGCCCCAGAGCCCGGTGGAATAGAACCGCGGTCGGGAGCTTTTGAAC
>JACXGK010008393.1:0-22532 GCA_016801125.1 Novumbra hubbsi
GGTTCAGCCTGGTGGCAGCCGGAATCGTCAGGATCATCTAGGTTGGGAGGGGGGGTCAGCAGAGTAGCAGCTGGAATAGTCAGGTATCTGCTTGTTCTGCAGCAAAACCAGGAGGGCTCAGGACAAGGTCTTCTGGGCCTGTTACTCCACAGGTGTAGGCCGAGACCTCGCGTCCTTCTAATTGAACCGCAACAGGAGATAGGGGGGTTGTTAAAGGGTGCATTTTTTTAGAGTTATGGAGGAGAGCTGAATACAGCTCATACAGCTGAATGACTTGCATAGATCAACCAACTGAAACAGTAGCAACTTCTCATTTCCTTGGCTTCTTGATTTTTGATCCCAGGTGTGACAGGTGAGATAGACCCAAGGACTATTGAGGTTCTTGCCAGCTGGATGCTAGAACACCCACTTACTGAAGAGCTGCAGACTGAGGGCCAGCCAGCAGGAGGCTCTACCAGAGATACACCCTCTCCAGATGGACCAGAGACTGTTCAATGCCCTGAGGCCCCTACTAGTGAACCCAATGAAAGGTAAGAATACAGTCACTGTAAACATGTACATTGATTACTGTCTTTTGTTTTCAGATTGTGTTTTTGGAGTAATTGTTCTCCAGCTTTTTGGAGTGTTCAATGTAAGATTTGAATGCACACAGCCGCATTACCTCAGCATTAGACAGGTTACTGTATTTATAATGCTGTTGTAAATCAACGAGCAGGTCACCACAATTATGTCTAGAAAGTGGAACACCAGACGGTGATACCACTTTTTCGATCAGATTTTGGTCAGATAGACCTAAATCAGATTGGTTTGGTGCCTCTCAAACCTCCTTCTGGGGTCCGTTCTTCATCACTGTCACTTCCCTCAATCTCACTGTCCTCACTACCAAATCCGTCAGTGGGTATTCTGACAAATCGCTCCTTTCTCTCCTTTCTACCATAAAATATCCCTACATTGATTTTACTGTAAACATCAGTGCTCAAAACAAAATCAAAAACACAGATTTTGGCCTTGAAGAAAGTCACATGACTGTCATTAGCATGATAACTAGCCTGACTGCATAACTTTGCCCTGAGGCAACAAAAAAAAACTACCTTTTAAACATATATTTAACCAATAAATATGTAAAAAAAACCATTTTGAAATGTTTCCTTAAATGTTGCTACACAAGCACATATTTTTGATTCTCAAGTTATTACTGTCTAAACATCCAAAATAATGAAATCAAGCTAACCCTTCACTCACACCACATGCTCATGTCTATGGTCTTCCTGAAAGAAGCCTCCTCCCACAAATGTTGCATTATATCGATGTGTCCATCTCATTGGATTGCTTCCTGACATGTCAGGATCAGTTTTAAATATTTAAATAAATAAAAAACCTTTATGGGTAGTTGTAACAGCCAAAAAGTATTATGTTGCCTGAGGGCCACCTGTGGTAAATTCAGTTGATTGGACATGATTTGGAAAGGCCCCACAGTTGAAAGTGCATGTCAGAGCATAATCCAAGCCATGAAGTCCAAGAAATTGTTTGTAGACCTCCGAGACAGGATTGTATTGAGGCACAGGTCTGGGGAATGGTACAGAAAACTTTCTGCAACATTGAAGGTACCAATGAGCACAATCATGCGTTAACGGAAGAGGTTTGTACCCACCAAGACTCTTAAGAGTTGTCTGCCCCGCCAAAGTGAGCGATCTGGGAAGAATGGCCTTAGTCAGGGAGGTGACCAAGAAACTGATGGTCACTCTGACAGAGCTCCATCTTTGCTCTGTGAAGAGAGGAGAACCTTCCGGAAGGCCAACCATCTCTGCAGCACTCCACCAATCAGGCCTTTATGGTAGAGTGGCCAGACCTGTATGGTAGAGGAAGCCACTCCACAGTAAAAGGCACGACAGCCGGAGTTTGCCAAAAGGCACCTGACGGACTTTCACACCATGAGAAACAAAATTATCTGGTCTGATGAAACAAAGATTGAACTATTTTGTCCTGAATGCCAAGCGTCATGTCCGGAGGAAACCAGGCACTGCTCATCACCTGGCCAATACCATCCCTACAGTGAAGCATGGTGGTGGCAGCATCATGCTGTGGGGATGTTTTTCAGTGGCAGGAACTGGGAGACTAGTCAAGATTGAGGGAAAGATGAATGCAGCAATGTACAGAGACATCCTTGATGGAAACCTGCTCCAGAGCGCTATGGACCTCAGACTGGGGTGAAGGTTCATTATCTATCTTGCTTAGTGAAAGTTTTTAAACTTGATTTTGTCATATTCATAGGACCTTATTAGAAATTAAGACATTTTTACCCGCCATTAACTTTAATAGTAGAATGATGACTACAGTGGGTGAAATAAGTATTGAAGACGTCACAATTCTTCTCAGTAAATATATTTCCAAAGGTGCTATTGACATGAAAGTTATGTGTAATAATGTGAAATGACACAGAGAAATGGAAATATATTTAGTGAGAAAAATGGTGACGTGTTCAATACTTAATACTTGTTAGTCATTTATTGTTTAACAGAACGTTCGGTCAGAGTTCACAATTATTTTTTAGTATGAAATATGGGCTGCAGCTTGCGTTGGGAGAGTAGCTATGTTTGCATGTTAACCAGCAGGTGCCAATATGTTATGTTTACACAGTCTCCTAGCTGGTTTGGACCTGGTGGAGAGAGAGAACTTCCTGGACGTCCACTTGACACGGAACAGACCTCCCCCAGCCCGACGACAGCGCTCCAACTTTGGGCCCAGGGCTTCTTTCAGGAGAGCAGGTGAGCACAACCTCCAACAGGAGATATTTGTATAGCGAATCTGAATCTCTTGGCCTGTGATTTCGAGGGCATTCTATTGCAGGCATTTTTTTTTACTGAAGAAATAATAGACTACAATAACAGACGGTCTTTCCTTTTTCAGACTCTCCATCCCCAAACCCGATCCCTCCACTGTATAGGCAAGACCGAGAGGTGACAGAGTGGCCGGAGCGGGCAGAGACTCACCCCTTTGCAGCAGAGGAAGAGTCAGAGCTGGGGTACATGGATGACCCGTACCATGAGGAGCCCTATGAGGAGCTACAGCTCAGAGAGTTCATCAGCTCTGAGAGAGACACCCTCTGGATGGCGGAGGTACTGCGTAATTTAATAAATATTCCGATATACACTATAAGGCATGGAAATAAGTCCATAAAAATAAGTTGACTTACTTTTTACCCCTTTCAGGGTGGTGAGGAACACCACGAGCCAAACGAGATGGTGGAATGCGAGTTGTGTAGCACTCTGACCCTCCAGTTCAACAACCACATGAAGAGACACCACCCAGGCTGTGGGCAGAGTGCTGGGCGCCGTGGGTATCGATCCACTGGGGCCTATGTTGACGGGTGGTTTGGTGGGGAGTGTGGGTCTGGTAGCCCCTACTACCTGCTTTGTAGCACTTGTAGAGAGATGTACCTGGCAGCTAACCTGGGAGAGATAGGATCGAAACATGACCGGTAAGTTGGAGTAGAATGTCTTTAAGTTTTTGACTGCACGGAATGGAACTGAATATTTAATCAGATTTTGCCCTAATGAGCACTTAATTACAGTTTATTCAAAAAAGAATATGTTACATCATTATTCACAAATGGATTACACTTTTTCCTCTTCAATCTACACACATTACCCCATACTTGTGAAGCAAAATGCAAACTTATTTAAGTATTCAGACCCTGTGCTGAGAGTTCAGGTGCATCCTGTTTTCATTAATCATCCTTGTGATGTTTTTACAGCTTTCCTGGTAAATTAAATTGATTGAAAATCATTTGGAATTGCCACACCTGTCTGTATACGATCCCACCCTTGACACTGCATGTAAGGAAAAACCTAATCATTAGGTTGTAGTAATTGTCGGACTAGTCAGGATCAAGGGAAAGATCAACACATTGATGAAAACCTGTTTCAGAATCCTCTAGAGAAACCTAAAAATTGTGTGCAGAGAGATACCTCAAATACAGATGTGCAGGCTTAGAGGCGTCATCCCCAAGAAGACTTGAGGCTGTAAATGCTGAAAAAGTTGTTTCAACAAATGAGTAAAGTAGTCTGAGTACTAATGCAAATCTGTTATTTCTGTGTTTGGTCATTATGGGGTACTATGTGTAGATTGTGGTCTGAATACTTTGCAAAAGCACTGTACCTTACCATTGGTCTAAGTTTGCGAACAATCCAATGTTCTGGATGACATCTCACTGTTGAAGGATCATTGGTTAAACTATGGACCTGTAGGGAATAAAATATTGTCTTAGTTGTTCATTTGCAGTCAATCTCCTTTTTCTCCTCAGAATGAAAGGTCTAGCATCTGATTTGATTGGACGATTGGACAGCACCTCAGATGGTAAAGGTTCTGACGTCTCTTTTAATTTACCTTCAATGTATTTGGAATTTGGAATGTTACCACTGCCCTCTGCATGATACCTGAATCCTATTCTTAGAGGGTAAACTGAGAATGGGATTGAAGATGTTTTTCATGCCTCAGTGTACCAAGGTTTAACTTAGATTTTTTTGTCTTGTCCTCTGTGTCAGTAAATCAGAGTGAATCTAATCCTGGTTATCTTAGTGAAAGAGTTATCTAATAACAAGTTATAAATAAATGAACAAAATCATTGCTCATCATAGTATTTGCATCTTCTACCTTCTTTTCTACTAGATGACTGGGAGTTGGGGCAGTTGGATGGCTGTGACCCTGATCGCTTGACTGGGTTGGAGGACTTTGCGTTGTTGCTAAGGCCTTTGGGTCTGAGTGAAAAGAAGCTGGTCCCAGACCCCATCCCCTTTACAGAGAATGACCCTCTAGGAGCATTAGTAAATGGCACCAGCATTCCTGAAAGGACCATTGTCCAAAAAGGTACAGGAAATGGCACAGGAAGCAACATACATGAAAAAAATATATTCCAAAATTTTAAACTGTCCCAGAAATAACTGGTATAATATCTGGATTCAACAGGAATCCACAGCAATCCCTAAACCTGGACATTTTTATATCAGATTGTTTTAGTTTTATTTGTGAGATTCTTCAGATTATGATACAATTGCTAACACAGCTTTCTAATGTATCGTTTAATATGAAAAAAGGGGTGGTCAGCACTGACAAAAAGAGTTCCTCTGGCCCTCTGAGTCTGGGGGAGCAAGCTGCTTTGCTTAGAGACCCACAGGACAGACTACAGGCACTGCGAAGGGTTACCTCAACCGCCCAGATCCTGCTAGCCTACAGCATGGTGATGAGAGTGTTATCCCAGACATCCTCCAGGTTGGTTTGGTTTTCTTTTATTGTATCATTAAATGTCTATAGCTAAAACTTTTCAGACAATAAGCTACTGTATTTGCACACTCTTTATATGGGCCTGTTGCTTTACCCAACATTTTTTGTTGTTTGTAAAACCTTTTCTTTAAAGTCCATATTTTTCCCCCACAAAACCTATTCCATTGGTCTCAAACCACTGAGCTGTACGCTTCTGTTATTATTTTGCTGACAGACCAGATGTGAGGCCATTCTTCTAGTGATTCCTGTGCCGATATTCTGTAATGATTATGTTTTCATATGTTTTGGATCACATTCTACAGTTAATTCCTCAGTATTAGAAAACTACTGAGGTGATCGTCACACTCCAGTGATTGCCAGTTGTGTGGAAAATAGAATGGGTGAACATGTTTTATGTCATTGCATTCTATTTCCTACTCCCTCATTCCTCACATTATAGTGAGGAATCACATCGCATCATTTTAAGATGGATAGGTTGGGTCAAACAAAAACTATGTTTTAATACATTTCACTCAAAGTAACTTTCAGTCAAGAAAATAGTTATTTTAGATAATTTTCAAAAGTATAATTTCTGTATTGTTTTTATGAAATTAGTGGTGGGTGTCTGCCATTTGTATGCCAGGACAGAGATCTTTCTAAGCTGAGAGGAAGCTACCCTCCTGTAGGAGTGGAGCAGCTGGGACCCCAGAGGTGGTAGAACAATGTCTTCAGAAATGGATATTGATAATGATCATTGCCTGAATGTAGGGAGGTTCAGTTCCTGTGGTGTTTTTTGAATGCTGGATTTAAGTTAGGCTGTTGGTATAGCAGTTTGACATTGCAGAGTAATTTAATTCCAGCTGTACTTCAACATTCTGGATAAGTTATTCAAAAAATTGGTGAAATAAGTCTATTGTCAAGAGAGGTGCAACAGTTCATATGAATGGGCAGTACAGGAATACTTAAATATCTATATTTCTGTCTATCATGTAGCAACCAATATGTTAAACAAATCAAAATACTTTTAGATTATTCAAACAAGATCGTTTACTCACTTTGTGTCTCAGAATTACACAGCAGTTGGAATGAATAATCTCTCAAATCTGATATCTCTTATTTCTGGTAAATCTAATGAACTTCTCTGCAGCAGTGGTAACTCAGGGTCTTCTCTTCTGGTGGCAGTTCTCATGAGAGTCGGTTTCATAATAATGCTTGATGATTTTTACGGCTGCACTTGGAAGACATTTTCAAATCTCTTTAAGTGTTCTAGATTTACTAACATTGATGTCTTGTCCAAAAACAAGTTTTTGTTTTGCGTATTTGAATTATTCTTAATAATATATACTACTACAGTATGGACACAATGTTGGTCTTCTGTGTGCCAACCGTAGAACTGATTGGCCCAAATGGATGAAGAAGAAAGACATTTTACAAATGGACTTTTAATATGGCACACCAATTAGTTGAAATGCATTCCAGGTGACTACCTCATGAATCTGGTTAAGAGAATGCAAAGAGGTTACAGGAAAAGTTTGGCTAATTTGAAGAATCTTCTGTATGAAATGTATTTTGATCTGTTTCACTCACACATTTAGTTAGTATTATGATTTTATACATACTTTTGATGGCTTCAATATTAAAAAATGTTGAGAATTAGGAAATAGTGGAAAAACTTGGTATGTCCTAACACATGTAATGTATATTATACCTATTTATAGTTTGTAAATACCCCCTGATGCTGCCCTGGCTTTTTTAAGTTGTTTTAACAGGAAACATGATTGGCGGATGCAATTCAATATGCAGAGATGCGTACAATGAAGGTTTTAATTGGTTTCTGTTATTCATACTTGCAAATTTTACCTACACATTAGAGATGTAACAATTGGACACATTTTCATAATGTTTAATTGATCGTCCAGGGATAAAAAACACTATGATTTGTGAAGATGTTTACACCCGTAATACATAGCTAATGGAAATGAGCACAGGACGGAAGGGATTTTTATGAAAACAGGACAGGGACATTCTCAGACTATTTCACTACAAGAAAATATTTACAGAACAAAACCAGGAAAGAGCAACACCACTGTTATGAAGTGCTTTTGGAGTGAACAGGCATCAGCCTCCCCCATACTCTATCCCTTCATGTTGCTTCACGTCTCCCACATACCTAACACTCTTTTTCCTCTCTGTCCCAGTGCCTCTGTGTGCAGCGCCTCTAGTGGCCTTGAGGCCCTTGGCGTGGCTGACATTCGTATCCTGGTGCGCCTGATGTGTCTGGCTGCGGCGGGCCGTGTCCATACCAGCGTTGACCAACAGGGGGTTGTAGGCGGCAGCATGCGCTGTTGCAGCGCCACAGAGAGAAGCAGCTCTGCCTTCCTCTCCTTCCTTAGCTCAGCCATTGGCAGTCTAGTTTCGCACAGCCCTACAGCATATAGGGAACTGGTGGACATCTGCACGCAGGTCAGAAAATTGACTTCTGCCTTCAACTATGTCTGACTTTGACTATCTACTGTATGATTATAGAATCCTTTCTATTTTTGTGGAATGCCAGTTGGTATTCTCCTCAATTTTCATTGGAAGTGTGTAACTGAGTTTTATTAATTTTAAATTGGCCCCAACTTTGTTGTTGCTTGATATTTCCAAAATATACCAAGGAGGCTTTCTCCTCACTCAAATGAATTTTCGCCCTCTGTCCGGTGTAGGACTTAATGGCTGTCGCCACCGGGATAAGCGTCGCAGCAATCAGCGACACAGGACAGAGAGGCCGTCTGACCTCTACTGTGAAGACAGCCCCGCACCAAGACCTGACACCCCTCACCCCCCCCACCTTCTTGGTAACACAGAGCCTGGTATCTCTGCTTACAGAGAAGGGCATCCGCTGCCGTTACACTCCGGAGAGAACTGTGACGGAGCAGCTTGAAGCAAAAGGTGAGGGGAATTACATTTGTGCCAGGGTCATTGAATAACCCCTTTAATGAAAACACATGAAACCAACCTTTTTACAGCTTTATTTAAACTTAGCAACCCAGAATATTATTAGTGAAAACTAAAATTAAGAAATGTCAACATGGTAAGTGAACACATAGTAAGCCCTTTTTTCCCTTTGCAAAACATGACTTATCTCTTGGTGGCAAAACCCTTGGCAATCACAGAGGTCAGACATTTCCTGTAGTTGGCCACAAGGTTTGCACACATCTCAGGAGGGATTTTGTCCCACTTCTCCAGATCCTCTCCAAGTCATTAAGGTTTTGAGGCTGATGTTTGGAAACTCAAACCTTCAGCTCTTCCACATTTTCTATTGGATTAAGGTCTGGAGACTGACTGGGCCACTCCAGGACCTCAATGTGCTTCATCTTGAGCCACTCTTGTTGCTTTGGCCGTGTGTTTTTGGTCATTGTCATGCTGGAATACCCATCCATGACCCATTTTCAATGTCCTGGCTGAGGGAAGGAGGTTCTCACCCAAGATTTGACGGTACATGGCTCTACCCATTGTCCCTTTGATGCGGTGAAGTTGCCCTGTTCCCTTTAGAAGAAAAACACCCCTAAAGCGGAATGTTTCCACCTCCATGTTTGACAGGGGGTGGTGTTTGTGGGGTCATAGGCAGCATTCCTCCTCCTCCAAACACGACGAGTTGAGTCGATGCCAAAGAGCTCGATTTTGGTCTCATCTTTCACCCTGTTTTCCTCTGAATCATTCAGATCTTCATTGGCAAACTTCAGACGGGCCTGTACATGTGCTTTCCTGAGCAGCGGGACCTTGTGGGAGCAGCAGGATTTCAGTTCTTTATGGCGGTGTAACCAATTGTTTTCTTGGTGACTATGGTCTCAGCCACATTTAGATCTTTGACAAGATCCTCCAGTGTAGTTCTGAGCTGATGCCTCACCGTTCTCATGATCATAGAAACTCCATGAGGTGAGATCTTGCATGGAGCCCCAGACCGAGGGATATTTGATAGTTATTTTGGGTTTTGTCTATTTGCTAATAATCATACCAAGTGCTGTAAACTTCTCACCAATCTGCTTGGCGATTGTTTTGTAGCCCATTTCAGGCTTGTGAATCCCTTTTGTGATTGTGTAGGGCATCCAAAAAAACACTTGTCTGGAAAAGAAAAGGTGAGCGCTATTATCAGTCTTGTGTCATGCCAACAGTAAAGCATCCTGAGACCATTCAAGTGTGGGTTTGCATCTCAGCCAAGGGAGTGGGCTCACTCACAATTTTGCCTGAGAACACAGCCATGAATAAAGAATGGTACCAAAACATCCTCAGAGGGCAACTTCTACCAAGCATCCAGTAAAAGTTTGGTGACGAACAATGCCTTTTCAAGCATGATGAAGCACCTTGCCATAAGGCAAATGTGGCCCTGGGAACAAAACATCAACATGTTGGGTTATGGCCTGGAAACTCCCCAGACTTTCATCCCATTGAAAACTTGTGGTCAATCCTTCAGAGGCGGATGGACAAATAAAAACTCCATGCATTGATTCTGCAACAATGGGCTGCCATCAGTCAGGATCCAGCCTACAAGGTTATTGACAGCATGCTATAGAGGGACTAAGCAAAACATAGCAATCAAACGTAGCATCCGTGGCGATTGACCTGATTGAGTGAAAAGTGTTTGTGTGAGCAGTAATAGGACCCCTGAAGCATTTGAAAGCTTTTTGATTAAACCGAAAGTAGCGGAAAATTTATATAGCTGGATATTATGTCATAGATTGTGTTGAACTTGTCTTGATCCAGGGAATCCAGCATTACCTCATTTTTAAAAATCGTTCATACAGTTCAAAGGTTATGTGTGAACGCACCTCCAACTTTGACCCATTGGTGGCACTAGAGTGAGACTAGACTAGAGTGGTGCAACAGGGAATGAAACTTGGTGAAAAGTATGAGGGGAGAATGTTCAGAGGAAGTTTGGCATGGATTAATGAAAGAGTGTCTGGATTGACCTCGTTTTTGGAGGAGAGACGATTGTGCAAACTGGGTTGGCCCTGGGTTTGTTCAGATTATATTTGAAGTTAGTTGAAATATCAATGTCTCAGTTTTGAGATTTACCAAGTGTGGCCATGTAACCTGAGAGCGATCATCACAATAGACAGGAGGTTCTATGTTTTATTGGTTGTTAGAGGCCTATATGACAATATACCTACTACGTTTGATTGGGATCTAACATTGCGAAGGACTTTGAATCACAACATCACTTGTGGCGGTCGCATGGTTTGGATTACTGACTGATGGCAGGAATTGTGGTTGAAAATGGTGTTTGCATTTAGGAGTTTAATACAGTTTTTTTGGAACAGCGCCCCCATTTGGCTGTCTATGCCCAAACGCTGGAGGCATCTTCTGTTCCTTTTACCAACCTTGCACGCTGAGTTTGGTGAAAGTCAGATAAGCAGTTGCTGAGATAAGCCCTCACGTCCTGTTTGGTGCCCTTGCCGTGCATTTGATTAGCTATAACTGACAAACAGTATCGAAAATCAAAAATCTGTTGGATAACTTTTATGAGGCTTGGTCTGAAGATGATCTGGATCGGACATTCCTAAAGTCTTTGAATGATAACTTTAATGTAATTGGATTGTGCCGTTCACGTGGTTTGCACTACCGAGTCCCTGTGGTACAACTAGATGATGCCCTCATGCACACAGCAACTTTGGTTAAAATAGGTGTTTGCGTTCAGGAGTTATGAGCTTTAAGACTGTTTTTCTGGAACAGCGCCCCCATATGGCCGATCATGCCACAATGTTGCAGGCATCCTCTGGTCCACTTAGCAACCTTGTGCACAAAGTTTCATGAAAGTTGGACAAACGGTTGCTGAGATACGCCCTCACTTGTCTTGTTTGGCGCCCTCACTGCCGCATTTGATAGGCTGTTTTTTGTTGATCCAAACTCTGTTGGATAACTTTTGTGTTGCTTGATCTGATGATGATCTGTGTCGATTCTTGGGAAGATCGGACAAAAATTGTAAGAGGAGTAGCGAAAGAAAAAAAAGCACAAAATCAAGATTTTGAAAAACTTTATAACCGGAAGTTAACGACATGGGGTGCGTTGAACTCATCTTGACACAATGAATCTGACTTTGAAAATCTGGTTCAAATGTTACATGGATAAAGGCACGTCCAACTTTGACCCGTTAGTGGCGCTAAAGTGAGTGAGGCAGAGATATTAACTTTCGTGAAAAGATAGAGGGGAATGTCCCTAACAAGTGTGCCAAAAATCTTTTTACCACAAGGGTCTATGGCAGGGGAGGGCAAGCCTTTTGGCTCGGCGGCCACATCAGGATTATGAAATTATATGGAGGGCCACATTTGTTTTTGTAATTTGCTAATAAATGTTTTGCAGGCCAGAAAAGGGCAAACGTTAAAACATACAGTACATATGTACAGTAGATCCCTTATAATGTTTAAGTAGTTTAAATTCTGACTCAGATGTATAAGAATGGGCTGGTGAGTTGTTTTTTAATTCCCCTCAAAAACATTTTATTACCTTCCGCGGGCCATATGGAACTGCCTCGCGGGCCGCATTTGGCCCTCGGGCCGTAGTTTGCCCACCCCTGGTCTATGGGCTGCCGTAGACTCCAATGGCAGAAGAAGAGGAAAAGGAACAAACACAATAGGTGCTTCGCAGCTTTGCTGCTTAGCCCCTAATAATAGCCTTTGACACTTATGAAATGACTCTAATTATACTTCAGTATACCATAGTAACATCTGACAAAAATATCTAAAAACCCTGCAGCAGCAAACTTTGTGTACATTTTACTTTGAAACTGTACTTCCCTGCCATGGATTGCTTGATGACAGGTACTGTTTAAAGGTTTTCTTTGTCAGCACTGTGCAAAATACTTTTAATTCTGAGACATCAGCTAGTTGCAACTTTTTTGACATTCTATGCAAATGTTGACTTGTAATGTAGAAATTGGCTTTGTTGAGGTTATCTGCATATTTAAAGGCCATCTTCAATGGTGAGCTGTAGAGTTTGAGCAAATACTTTTTGTTTAAAAAATATATATGAATATATTTTCAAAAGCGCTTTGGTAAGTATAATTCATAAATTTTTCAGAAACAGAAACTTCAATATTTATTAAAATAAAGTGCCTTGCATGAAGACACAACAGCAGGAAGTGGCATAGAGAATTTCTTACCAGAAACCTTAAGGTCATCGGTCACTTCACACCATATTTGAACTGGCATTACACCTGTTGCTGCCTCACCTTTTGCCTGGTTGCCAATCTGAAGCCTGTTGTTTTTCCTTATTGTTTTGTCCAGACCCAGATTGCTCTCTGGCTGCAGTTCCTCCGACCCAGTTGGGGTCAAGAGTGGGCCCTCTGGAGCTGGCCAACGCCCTGGCTGCCTGTGCTCTGTCGGCCAGGCTGACCAGTAAGCATCGTCAGTGGGCCACCCAGCAGTTGGTCCAGGCCCTGGCTGCCTCGGAGAGGGAGAACCCCACCCGGCCTCAGACCTACAGCGACATGGCCGGGGACCTGAGAAAATGTCCTCTGAAGAAACTTGAGGGACACCATGGCAGGGTAGATTCTTCAGTATTCCCTGTTTAGAAAAATTTACATTTAACTATCAAATGCTAACATTGCTTGTTGTTGTTGATTACATGGTTGTAGGTGACTAGCTGTTTGTGGAATAGCGAGCAAGGCCTGTTGGCCACTGGTGCTCAAGATGGGACAGTCAGACTGTGGGATGTCACTCAGAACGCTTCTGACTTGCAGTGCACACACTCTTGTAGCACCAGGTGAGATAGACCAATACATACAAACTGATGTTGTATATTAAACTGGGTCCATTGTAGGTCTGCAATAATAGATTAAAATAGAGAATAACGATCTAAAGAATTGTTGGCAACTCATTTAATTATTGATTAGTTGGGTCTAAATAGGACATGGCAAAACAACTAGTCTATAAGAAGCTGCTTTCCTTTGAGCTCTTTGCTAGTTCAGCATCCTTCTGTAAGTTGAAGTGAAACATCTGTGCGCACGTGGACTTTGTTTACAGTTGAACAAAGCCCATTAGCTTAGTGTTGAAATAAACCGTTCTTATCAAATGCATTGTTAAATAGTGCATTATTATCGTACTATTGTAATACTATTTTTAAAGCCTCCGGTTATAAGATTCTCAGCAATATCTTTCCCTTCCTTATCTTTCCTTTCCTAATTTGGGTGAATTCCAACATGTTTAAGCATATGTTTTATTAGTATTTAGCATACAATTTTATAAGACAGTTTGTGTCTTTTTGACAGTTTATTCATGCAGGCTTTTTGATAGGGTGAAGCCTCTTTCCCTCCTCTCAACCAGACATGCACACACGATTGGCTTCCCATTTTTCCTCTCGGAGTTCCTGTTTATGTCCTGTCTAAACTTAATACGAGAAAATAATTTGTAGTTAGTCCGCTCAATCTTACATCACCACAATATGTTTTTTTATTCACCTTGCTTATTGTACCATTTTTATGGTATAAGTCTGGTCCCTTACGTAAACAGCCAAGTGTAGGAAGAGTGAACTAAAAGAATCCGACTGCCATTCATTATTAATGTGCATGTTTTGTTAAATTAAGCGTTATTAAGGTGAATTTACCATTTGGGCTGTCAGGATTTGAGTGATTGAGGGAACATCCGATTTATTGTGATAAATATCCGATTGCAAATATCAGCTGTGATAAACAATGATTATGGTTAGAGTATGACAAAATCGGCACACTTCGTTTTTGGTCAAATCCCATAGTCCTCAAGTTAAACGGTGTGTTCGGTCCTAGAGCAAGGCAATTTGGGTTAAACAAAATTATGCCAAGGTTGTTGGTGAAAAAGAGAATGCTCTCAGAGTTAGGCTAATGGAGGGGCCATTTTGAGAGTATAAAATCTTCTCCACTTAGCGATGCCCGGCAGAGTTTTGAGGCTGTGGGTGGGGCTCATCTGTTATCTCCAGTCCACTGGAGCTCATGTGGAACCCTCCTTGCTGCTTTCCAGAACAAAATCATCAACATCTGGACCATCAACGGTAAGCTATCTCTTCCAACCCACCAACCCAGCCTTATATCAATACGCTTTTGGACAAAACATGGAATGGCTATCTGGTGTTTTTGCAGAACTCCCCTTTGTAGTTTGGCAGGGTTTTCATATGTTCACCTGATGCCCTTAGCAAACTGTAAAGATTGGTGAAGAAAATCTGTCTTTTAAAGCCTGGTTGGGTTAGCTGTTATAGGTAGCTTTGTGCTCTGTAACACAACTGTCTATCAATTATTACAGATCTGTTTAATAATAAATTTCATAATTTCACTCTTGGTTGTCTTGGATCAGGATCCAGAGGTCATGTGGAGGCACAGCCGTCCTGGGTAACAGCCCTGTCCTGGGTGCAGACCTCCTGCCCCTTCCCCAGCCAGGGTGGCCAAGGGGGCATTGACTATAACAGAGTGCAACCAGATAGCTTGTTGGTGGGCCGCTTGGATGGATCCCTCTGCTGGCTACAGGTCACTGAGGACTTGATTGTAGAGAGCACAGAGCTCACCCGCTGCCACAGGAAAGAATGTGAGTAAAATATTTGTTTACATTTCATCTTTGGGTGACAGAAGATGATGCTCATATAACCACACGTTTGGAAAAACATGGTGCTTTGCATTGAGACAAATCCGTACAGTATGGTGAAATCCATAACTTGACACATTTATACAGGCATAAGGTTTTCTACCGTCCTCACCCTTATTCTCAACCAATAATGTTGGTTGAATTAGCTAAGAGGCAGTTGGAACAGCTTGTTTGCATTTTCAGATGTTGCCTTTGTGTTGCCTTTTAATTGAGCTTATGTCCCTTTCAGTTTGAAAGGCGAGTAATAGTTTTATCATGTATGTAGTGTAACTCACGGACAATGTCTGGTTTACTGTTTTCTCTTTGCTCATAGCACCGCAGTGTCTGGCGTGGCACAGTCCAGACAAGCCCTTTGCTGTTGGTTACCCCGATGGGAAGATCCTACTGGGCACTGCTGGCTCCTATGAGACGGAGCAGCCAATACTGTTGTCTGCCTTCCCTGTGAGCCAATACGCACATTTAAATATGTACATTTGTAGGCAATTTCATATGCCTGAAATTAAACTAAAACAGTAATATTAAAAGTGCAGCCATTTAATTCACTTCAAGAAAACTATGCGTTGTGACCCACTCTATCAACCCCTTCTCTCCAGGAGAGTATCAGCATCCTGAAATGGGACCCTACGGGCCACCTCCTCCTCTCCACCGGACGCTCTGAGATGGTAAAGATCTGGGGGAAGGCGGGGGGCACCTGGATCACCCTCCACTCCCTGTTCCACACAGGCACAGTCAACACAGCCGAGTGGTGCCCACTTCCAGGCCGGGGACCTGAACCACACCTTATGATGGCTGTGTGAGTACAGATCACCATTGTGGTATACTCATTACCAAGCAGTAGAACAGACTAATTTATGTACCTCCACGTCCTGTGCTGTTGAAATACATTTTGCATTTGCAGCCTAAAAAGCAACATTACCTTCGCTGTTCATGAACAGGCCCTGTTTTCCTTCTTAGGGGGAGCCAGAATGGTCTTCTGAATCTGTGGACCTTGCCACAAGGGGGCACTAGTGTGTCAGTTCCTAATTTCCTGGGCAGCTCATCCAGTCAGGAGAAGAACAGTGGCATCAAGGTTAGTCTGTGCTCCTGTCTGGCATTAAGTTATGAACGAGATAAAAAGAAAATAAAAAATGGGAGAACACTGAATTTTCTTGGTGAGGAACCAAAATGATTCTTCTGATCTTTTGTTATTATAACGAAGGTACTGTCCACTTGTTCCCCTCCATGACACTGGGGAAACGGCCATGGATATTTCTCTATCCATTCAAACCTGCGTTTATATTCAGTCACACAGCCCTTATTTCCGCAAAACTTGGCTGAAAAAATGATTGGACAGAGATCCAGCACTTTATCAAAACAATGTCAGTTAAAATTGCTGTCACAGTGCTGAATCTATTGTGGGGGGTGGAGGATGTTATTCATTGCCTTGTTTTCCTCTCATTCACTGCCAGTTTTTGTTTTCACTGTGTTCCGTACTATGCTTACCTCCCTAGCGCGGCAGTGCCAAATGTGTGTTCAGATTGAGCGGTCACATTACAGCAGTGAAGACCCTGTCATTCTGCCCCAGCGGACTGGCCCTCGTGTCTGGTGGGATAGGTGGCCTACTCAACATCTGGTCTTTACAGGTGAGAGTCTATTGAACGCCAGTACCCAGAATGCTTTGTGTAAATCACATATTTCTTTCTCCTTATTAATACAACAGCTACTTATAGATAGGACATGTCTGTTTTGATTGCAATATCATTGATCTTTGTGTGTGTGTGTTCTAATCTATCCCAAAACAACCCCCTCCTACAGGATGGTTCGATCCTACAGACAGTGGTGACAGGTCTGGGCTCGGTGGTGAGCACCACTTGGATACCAAATGTGGGGGTGGCAGCCTGCTCCGGCAGGTCAAAGGTCAGTCTGTTATGCCTTTTCATTGTAATTAGGGCATTCAGACAAGTGGCTCTGTCTTTTAAAATTGGTCCTTTGCCAGCCTCCACTTATTTGCTGTGCATTTAATCAGTCCAATTAGAAAGAGAAAGCTAGTAGATTAAACATTTTCTTTAATCATTCATAGCCTGGGTGAATGTTGCCTGATACCTGACCTATCCCCCTCACAACAGGATGTTCTGTTGATTCGGTGTACACCCGACTGGATATCCCAGAACCACGTGTTGGCGTCTTGCCGCACCGTCCTTCGAGCACAGGGCATTCTGGGTCTGAACAGAGCCCCCTGCATGGCCGTCTTTCTGGAGAGACTTCCTGCACTGTTGCAAGAGCAATACAGCTATGAGAGGGTAAGGCTTGATTACCAAGAAGTCTGTAGAGACTATTTAACAGGCGGAGACTTCACCATCATGAACATGGGTCACTAGCATTTGGTTACATGTCATTTAGCCACAGGGAATTCTAAGTGATGTAAATTCAGAGGTAATGCTGCAGAAAAAGAAAAAAAGAAAAACAATCTTTTTTTGAAAACTTCTCCCTCACTATGCAAGGTTAATGAGCCCAAAGGGAAATCTGCTAATGTAGTATTTTTCCACCTCATTGGATTCTGAGGAATAATCTTTGTGTGTGCATTCCTGTATTTTTGTCTCCATAGAGTCATGTAACAGCTGGAGACCAGTTGGTCCACAGTGCATTCCTGCAGAGTCTGGCGTCCCTTACCATCGGCCTGTCCCTGGAACAGTACCTGTGTCGGGTCTGCCGACCCCCCCACCACCACGCTGACACATCGGACTACTCACACTCCTGCCCCATGGAGTGGAACTGGCTCCAGACCTACTCCACCACTGTTAAAAGCGCTGAGGCCATCGCTAGGGGTACAGCTTTCCCAGAATCCTTCTCTGTCCCGGAGTTCCAGCCAGTAGGAGTCACAGAGATCCCCAAGCCACTGGTGAGTAAAGAGCACAGCTATACTGCCGTACTGCATTTTCCACACTTTGGCTTGGGTCCAAAATACTCCAATACTCTATGTTTATTATTAGTGAGCAGGCCACTGGGTCTGAGGTATCAAGCTGTTAGCTAACATTTAAATGAATGCAACATACAAATTCCAGATGCCCTGGTCTGCAGAAACTCAGGTGTTATTTGTTAATCTTTTTGTTCATTTTCCACGATGGATGACACGCCACCCGCTATGTTTATGTCTGATCCCTTTTCCCATCCTCAGGACAATAGTAAGTGGACCTTCATGATGGACGAGCAGCTCATGTCCTGGGCCACCACCAGGCCAGAGGTAATATTTCTCCAAGCTAATATTTCTCCAAGCTTCCCAAATTATGGCTTTGTCATTTTAAAGTAAACTATTTTAAAATATCACGTTACAAAGCCAGCGCCCAACCCTGAGAGAACAAGCCCTGTCTACAATTGTTCTCGACCTTTCTTCTGAGCTAAATGCTAGCCATTTCATGCATTTGATGCATTCCGGAGCTAGCTCACTTAACGAAATATGGCATCCCTGATTAGGTGATTCCAAAGATGTGGATCAGGGAAAAGATCAAATTGTGAAATGTCTGCCGGACCCAGGAATGGTTTGAGAACCACTGATGTTCAGGACACGATCTCTTCAGTGGCTATACCCAAAGGACTTGAGACCATTTTCCTTTCGTAAAGATTTCCAGTATAGAATCATGACTCATTTTCAAAGCTTTGATAATGCTTTCTTGGCAATGCCATCTGTTGTGGTCATTGTTGGCAAGACGGCAGTTCTTTAACCAGGCTATTGAAAAGCTCCACTAACACACTTCTATTGACCAGGACTGGCAGCAGGGAGGTAAGAGTGAGGTGTTTCTGTGGGGCAACGGGCGTCATGGGCAGTTGGCGGATGCAGGGACCAACCTGTCGGTGCCCACCCTTGCCCCCTCCCTGTCACAGACACAACAGGTACAGTCACAAAAACATAGTACCGTTTAATGCTAACTAAAACCATCATTTTCTTTTTGCACAATTCATACCTGCTGAACACAGCCTATGTGTCTTTGGTGTTGACCTGTCTGGCTCTGTTGTTTTCAGGTTGTGTGTGGTCAGAACTGTACATTCCTAGTGCAGGCTAACGGTACAGTCCTGGCTGTTGGAGAGGGCAGCTATGGAAGACTGGGGCAGGGCAACTCGGATGACCTCTATGCCCCCACCGTCATCTCAGCCTTGCAAGGTAACATAGACATATTGAAAATCCATAATCTCTGATTTTGATGGGGGTTTTTTCACAGTAATTCGGTTTTTTTCAGTATTAATTATTTAACTTTTCACCTCTATCCCATTGTTGACCCCCAGGCTACGTGGTTACCCACCTGGTCACTTCCTGCGGTTCTGACGGACACTCTTTGGCCCTGACGGAGACGGGGGAGGTGTTTAGCTGGGGCGACGGGGACTATGGAAAGCTTGGCCATGGTAACAGCGAGAGACAGCGACGTCCCAAACAGGTGGAGGCGCTACAGGGAGAGGAAGTGGTGCAGGTACAATTAAGACGGTGTTAATCGTACGGGTCACATGGATTAGAATTACAAAAATGATTTTTCTTACATCTAAGTATTGTTTACAAGGTTTTGTTCAACTTCCATTTTGTTAATTTAAAGCAGTTCTTTACTAATGTTGCTTAAATAATTATTTGCCATTTTTTCACTTTTTCAAAAGCATTACGACTTAAAGTACTGTTGGTTGCAAGGTCAATACTATATAACAAAATCATGCTATCTAATTTCAGTGGCATTGCACATCAATATACAGCACTGTGATCAAGTATTTACCCCTTTCAGAATGTTTCTCATCCATGAACTAAAATAATTCTCATCCAAAAACGGATATTAAATGAGTAAACACACAGTGGAGGAAAATATTATTTGATCCCCTGCTGCTTTTGTATGTTTGCCCACTGACAAAGAAATTATCAATCTATACTTTTAATGGTATCCTCAAAACATCTCTCTACCACCACCTTTTTTGGCCATTGGACATGATTTTATTCTTTAAATCTATATATATTTTTTAAATATAGTTTTTTACCTGAGAACTAAAAGCTTTTGCACAGTGCTGGGTGTCATTCTCATTGGCTCAATGGCTGTTTGTGTGAGAAAAGAGTGACGGCTGAGATGGAGAAAGAGAAAAGCAGTGGTACGAACGCCTCTACTACAGAACTAAAAACCCACATTTTTCAACATATATCAATGCATATCTTGGATGGAGAGCAAAAACAGAGACATAAAGCAAGACAATACAGTAATTAATTTACAGTGGGGAGAACAAGTATTTGATTCACTGCAGGTTTTCCTACTTACAAAGCATGTAGAGGTCTGTAACTTTTTATCATAGGTACACTTCAACTGTGAGAGACGGAATTTAAAACAAAAATCTAGAAAATCACATTGTATGATTTTTAAGTAATTAATTTGCATTTTATTGCATGACATAAGTATTTGATACATCAGAAAAGCAGAACTTAATATTTGGTACAGAAACCTTTGTTTGCAATTAGAGAGATCATACGTTTCCTGTAGTTCTTGACCAGGTTTGCGCACACTGCGGCAGGGATTTTGGCCCACTCCTCCATATAGACCTTCTCCAGATCCTTCAAGTTTTAGGGCTGTTGCTGGGCAATACAGACTTTCAGCTCTCTCCAAAGATTTTCTATTGGGTTCAGGTCTGGAGACTGGCTAGGCCACTCCAGGACCTTGAGATGCTTCTTACAGAGCCACTCCTTAGTTGCCCTGGCTGTGTGTTTCGGGTTGTTGTCATGCTGGAAGACCCAGCTACGACCCATCTTCAATGCTTTTACTGATAGGAGGTTGTTGGCCAAGATCTCGCGATACATGGCCCCATTCATCTTCCCCTCAATGCGGTGCAGTTGTCCGGTCCCCTTTGCAGAAAAGCATCCCCAAAGATTGATGTTTCCACCTCCATGCTTCACGGTTGGGATGGTGTTCTTGGGGTTGTACTCATCCTTCTTCTTCCTCCAAACACGGCGAGTGGAGTTTAGACCAAAAAGCTCTATTTTTGTCTCATCAGACCACATGACCTTCTCCCATTCCTCCTCTGGATCATCTAGGGGGACCTTGCGTGCTCTGCAGGATTTTAATCCATTATAGCGTAGTGTGTTACTAATGGTTTTCTTTGAGACTGTGGTCCCAGCTCTTTTCAGGTCATTGACCAGGTCCTGCCGTGTAGTTCTGGGCTGATCCCTCACCTTCCTCATGATCATTGATGCCCCACGAGGTGAGATCTTGCATGGAGCCCCAGACCGAGGGTGATTTACCATCATCTTGAACTTCTTCCATTTTCTAATAATTGCGCCAACAGTTGTTGCCTTCTCACCAAGCTGCTTGCCTATTGTCCTGTAGGCCGTCCCAGCCTTGTGCAGGTCTACAATTTTATCCCTGATGTCCTTACACAGCTCTCTGGTCTTGGCCATTGTGGAGAGGTTGGAGTCTGTTCGATTGAGTGTGTGGACAGGTGTCTTTTCTACAGGTAACGAGTTCAAACAGGTGCAGTTAATACAGGTAATGAGTGGAGAACAGGAGGGCTTCTTAAAGAAAACCTAACAGGTCTGTGAGAGCCGGCATTCTTACTGGTTGGTAGGTGATCAAATACTTATGTCATGCAATAAAATGCAAATAAATTACTTAAAGATCATACATTGTGATTTTCTGGATGTTTGTTTTAGATTCCGTCTCTCACAGTTGAAGTGTACCTATGATAAAAATTACAGACCTCTACATGCTTTGTAAGTAGGAAAACCTGCAAATTGGCAGTGTATCAAATACTTGTTCTCCTCACTTTATTAGAGAGTAAATGTACATTTTGCATGGATGTAGGAGATGGGTCCAAAAATAAAGTAGGAATGAAAAGTACTCACATTTAATATTAGATAATATTCCGAAATAGAACATGTATTAAAATGATGTCAGTTGATGACTTAGATTTTTGTACTGTATTATTTCGTTTTGTTTAAAGATCTTACCATAAAATGACAAATTATTTGACATTAACTGACACAGACGTCAGGAGAAAATCAGAAGAGAGCAAATCCTTTTCCAGAGCAATGTACGGTTTAGTTATCCTAGTGTCAAATTATATTCCAATCATCTATTCATTGGATTTCATCAAATACCCCTTCCCCCGATCTAACAGCTGGCTTGTGGGTTCAAACACTCGGCTGCGGTAACAGCAGATGGTAAGCTGTTCACCTTCGGTAGCGGAGACTCTGGCCGTCTGGGTCAAAGATCCACATCCAACAAGATGCTACCAGAAAGAGTCACAGCACTGGAGGGATATCACATTGGTCAGGTAAAAGACATTGACATTGGTAGGAGATTACCGTTTTTGGGGTTCCTAGCCTATCCACATGAAAGGCTCATAAGAATAAATGCCCAATGATTTATCTTAAGTGAGACAGAATTTCAGTCTGAAATAGATTTGATCTATAATAAGTAGACATTTTGGAGAACATTAGAATATTTAATATAGGTATAAAATAATTATTAGTTAAAAGTGTTGGTATATATGTACACTACCTGTGATGGTTGTGGAAGTAAGCAGACCAAGGCGCAGGGAGGCAGGTTCAAGTAGGCGGTTTATTCCGTTCACTACTGACCAACTGGCGTATATAACGCTTCAAATATATATTCCAACGTACTTTAGGTACGTACAAGCAGACACAGCGTGTAGCTGCACACATATCACAGGAAACAATCACGGACACGGAGACGAGAA
>JACXGK010008394.1:0-22528 GCA_016801125.1 Novumbra hubbsi
CCTATACCGGTCATACGCCCTGTCATAGGCCCAGTCCTGTCAATCGTCCTGTCATAGACCTAGTCCTGCCATACGTCCCATCATAGGTTTAGTTCTGTCATACTTTTGGTCATAGTGGATGAATTTTGCACAACTCAACTGCATTCTTCCACGGCCGCAGATATCTTAGTTTCACACTGCTGGGCATATAAAGCAAGTTATAGTCCAAATGAATTTTAGAGGATTGAGCTGGAGCATGCAGAATTGACTGTGAATGGGATTGTTGTAAACATTATCTGTAAGAGCAGGAAATGCTATAACTTTAAATTTAATTCCAACCTTTGATTATCCTGATCTCTTCCCACTTTCCCTCCAGTAAGAAAAAACACAGCATATTATTTTAACTGAATCATTATCTGCCCACTGTTTCATTATGGGATGAAAAACGGAATTCCCTGCAGACTAAATATTTTCATCTGTTTGTATTTTCATTTAGCATCTTTAAGTGAAAAAACACAATATTTTTGTGGAACCTGTCTGCCCTGTACTTTTCTCACAAAAGCAATGTGTTTCTATAAGCAATAATTTAAAACCAGTATTGCCAAGGTTTACAAAGGAAACAGTTTGAAGACATATATGCTCTCCACTCACTTCCTTTGTGGCTTTAATGGGTTCCAAACTATGAGCACGGTCATCAAAACCTTTTCATAAAGTTTATTTTTGCTGGCTCGTTCACATCAACAACTACACTCTGCCATAGCAAGGGAAAACATACCATATGGCGCACAAGTTATAAAATGGAGATGCAATAAGTCACGTGTAATCACCCCATTAAGGCTCTTTTCAACTGCAGACAACCCATCCAGAGAACAGAAAAAAAATCTATTAAGTTATTTGTTGGGGAAAATAATACATTAATTAAACAAAACACAAGAACACAAACTACTACCTGGTTTACAGGAACAGCATTATGAGGTCCTAGCAGGTCCTACTTAAAGCCGATACATCACACATGACTCAGAATGTCATGGACCCTGGCCACAGCAACAAGTATCATCACGTTAAGATACATAGATACAAGATTTATTATTTTTACCTCACCACCAGTTTACATTGACCATAGAGCGTCTCCTAATTTAGGTGTATTACACAGTTTAAGATGTAATGGTTGCTTGGCAACAAAACTAGTCCTTCTCTCCTGTGTTCACAATGTGACAACCGGCAAAGAGGGAGTACGATTTGTTGCAACTGTATTCCTGCTTCCTGCCATTGACCAACCTAGCGAACGTAAATAAATTACACATTTTGAATAGTAGTAGATAACGTGAAACCTGCAGTGGCCCAAAAGAAATTCAAAATGGTACCTCTAAAAACAGCAGATGGGACCTGATTAACCAGGAATCTGCGTTGAATGAGCTGGCATCAAACCCCAGCTGATCCAGGGAAGCGATACACTTTCAATTTCTCGCAGGACGGGTTGCAAATGTGCTAACACAAGGCGTGTTTCTCCCACCAGGTGTGAACACAGTACCAGATGGCACTGATATGCAGTGGTCAACGGTGATAACAGTCGGCTCTCTTTCTTTCTAGTAATCAACCCTGAAATTCTCCAGCATGAACCCTATTTGAGTATATTGATACTCAGTTAAGTGCCAGGCATGAACGACTTTTTGTCCTGGTAATTACAAACATTCTAATGAATGTGAAGGCCGCTAATGACTGTGTTTAACGGGGCACCAAACACGCCGGACGTTGTGATTATGCCGGGGGCCAGGGGGGAGCTCAAGTGGGCAAGCACCATGGTACTGAAGTGGATACGCGCTGCAACTGGAAGCCTGGCGAGAGAGTGTGCTGGAGTGGGGTGACGTGGTGGAACGTAGGGTGGTTAATCATCAGGCCGTCTGCAGCGGTCCTTAGTGAGGTGATACTTTATGCTGGGGAGCTTTCAACCTGCAGGTGCTTAGATGTTTTGGGGAGCCGAGGCTCCGATAATGCAGAGGCTCTCGGCACCCTGGGAGGAAGACACACTTGAGTTTTTCACTGCAATTAGAAGGCCTTAATAAGCCTTCCCACACTGGAAGAGCTGAATATCTTGGCATAGTTTAGCTTGAGGTGGTCGGCTGGAATCGGAGAGAAATACGTTTCACCGACTGGTTGTTAGAAAGGTGAGGCAGAAAAGATACTTGAGTGTCTTCCGCGTAGCAGGGTTCACCACGTGAGGATTGGATGGACTCACGTTATTTGGGGTTCAGAGAAAAGAGGAAGCCCGTTAATCAGGCCCTGGGGGAAGCTCTAGTGAGAGATCACGGAGCCGTCACATATCCTCATCACCTGGGAGGCGTAGTCTGCCTGGTAACAAACAATCCTGAAACCCCCCGAGGGTATGGAGTAGTGGATGTGCATTCACAGTTTTAAAGGCTGTCCAATGGCAAATTAAATGGACAATAAAGCATATTCTATTATTAAAGGGTCCATTTCTGACTAAGAGTGATTATGTGCGATACTATGCTTCGGAAGTAAACACAGATGTGATTTGTGACTGTAAATGCAAAGACCATCTCAGTGATTTCATTATCGACAATTCTTCGCGTGGAACTTGCATTGGCAACTTGCCCATATCCAAGTAGCTTTTTTCAAATCTTTTTCAATTGAACGCACTAGATAAATCACTCAGAGTTGGGACAGCGCTAGACTGAGCTACAAACTTAAAGAATGATACCATCTGCATATACATTTGCTTTGTTAACTCTATCCTGGTCCCACCTCCAACACTGGACCCCTGGGGAACTTCTGTAAAACTGACATGTCAAAGATCTTCATCCTCATCAGAAAACTCCCTAGGAGTCAGACACTTCCCTGCAATGGTTACAGAAAAACAGATCTGAAGATCTGGAGGATGTCACACGTCAAGCCCCAAGCTCCCAGAGGTAAATAAAAGCAACCTCTCCTTCGATATTCTGATCTCTTTCCCTCTCTGTTTTCATCCGCGTGTCGTCTGTTGTCATCCGTTATTCGGTTCTCTTCTAGGAGGAGTTATTAAGCTCTGATTGATTGCAATTGCTGTGGGCTGCACAAACAAACTCCTAGAGTTAACTCTTTCTCCTGACCTGACTCCCACACATACTGGAATAATATCGACTGGCCTGGGTATTGCTCTTTGGGTTTTTCTGCAGTGAGAAGCCAAGGATGCTACTCAGCTTCTTGCAGACATTTTAGACGCATGTAATTAACATTGTTTGGGGCAAACTGGCACTCGGTTCCTTGCTTTGAATCAGCCATATGGGGCACTCATCAAAAGTAGTGCACCACATAGAGATGAGGGCCATTGGGGACACACACTGGTTTATTTAGAGCTTCTAAGAAAGTGCATCAGTAGCAAAAAATGACAGATGCAGTGAGTTGGTCTATTTTGGGATGTTCTAATGTCTACCAGTGAGAACATTGGGTGTGGTTTAAACTGTGTTGAACCTAGGAAAGAGGGATTACATTTTGTCCGTAAATCAATGGCATTGTTCTTTAGTCTTTCTTGCTTGGAGACACAGCACTGGCAAATGTGTATGGTCCTTTTAGTTGAATATATATCTCCATTTTCACTCTCTCTCCAGCCCATCTTCCTCTCTACAATCCCCCCATTCTCTATGTATCTCTTTCTCTCCAAGAGATAACACAGGCTCAGTTGGAGTCAATTCTGGTGATCCACTTGGCTAGTAAAACATTTTTTTGTGGTAGTTGTCCTGTGCTACTGAAGTGTCATCCAATGAGTGTGAAGGCAGACCCTCTCCACCGGATTTCACAGATCAGTTGGTGTTCTGGTCATCACCTTAGTACATGTTAGTGTTTGTCTGTCCACAATTCTTTCAGAACTCTCTGTTTTTGAGTATTTATCTGCATCATGTTGGCTAGCTTGACTTGATTTGACCCTTCCAACCGACTCCAAATCAAAATGCAGAGCAAAGAATGAAGACATTGAAAGCTGTCTCATGCATGCACTAATGATGCAACCAAACACATCAGCCTAAAAAGTGACAGCCGCAATGCCCGACTGTCTAAATACTTTTGGTACCGTTACATGGGGGGCTTTGTAGGAAACATGCTTTTATTTCTAAATGTTCATTCGATATAGACAGAGATACGATCAGATTAGAGCTGACTATGTACTGTAACCCATCATCGTTGTATCAAATACCAAATGCTCGAGTACAAAGCCAGAACAACTAAACTTGTGTCACTGTCCCAACACTTTTATTTAACCTGTTTATACAGGTTGTCTCAATAAGATACATGTCTTTTTCAAGAGAGACCTGTTCGGACTAAAATCGCTGCAAGGATGGGATGAAGGAGGGTGCATTTTAGACAATATCAAACATGACAGTATTTCAGACAGTAGCAAGAATAACAAATACAAACATAGATACAGGTTTCTGCACTGCAAGGTATGTGGGCAGTACGAAAATACCCAGTTGTATTACATGTTGATATATTGATATTAGGTCTCAAAACGATCGAAATATTTTAACATTTTCATGGATGTTTTCCAGGATATGTTTTCTATGTTTCAAAAGCAAAAATGTTTTAGCAAAATTGTAATTAAATGTTCACTGCCGGTTCGTATAACATGTTGGGTTGAATTGATTCTCCTGTCTTTATTAAGAGAGGGCTTAAGGTATGGGTAATGTGTGGTTTGTTCAGCTTCATCCAAAGCGCCAACATGATTGCTCTATATTTAGAACATGAGAGTAGGGAAATAACAGCCTGACAATACTTAAAAGTCTACTTCTTTTCGTGTCTGCTGTGCCTCTTTGCGTTTCATATTTCACGCTAACTTTGTTAGTGGGGCATTGAGTCAAGGAGAAGACAGTCTTCAACAATGAAGTCCTGAAGACAACACATTCTCCACAGATGCTTTATGCCTACAAAGTGGATTAAAATTAAAAGGCAAAGACATTCGAATGAATAATGGATCTACATTCATAGACCTAATTCTGTCCAGCAAACAGTCATTAAAATGTACGTTTCATTGTTCAGAAAAGCCCCTCTGCCTTTGATGAGCTGTTCGATTTCTTCAAAACCTTGTCGGTAGATTCTGTGTTTGTTTGTGGAAAACGAATATGTGGAGAGTGTAACCTACAGATTTTACAGATTACACTGACCTGGTTCCATCATAATTGTTGTAACCATGGATAGAAAATGTGAAAAGAAAGTATCTGTGCTAGAATAGATTAATTCAGGTCAGTAGAATATTGTTAGAAAGCGATTGTGTTCAGTAATGTCATATCTATGATACCAGAAGGAACACTGATAGAGGTGAAAGAACAATGTGTACCTTTTCACGGTATCATGCCAGAACATACGGTACAGACTCAGATAATGTATTTTTACCTTTCACTTTTCAGAACCTTTTCAGTTACTAAAACTTTTAAAAGGCTATACATATCCTTTACCCACAGCTTAAATATCCATTGTTTGTAAGAATCTTTCCACTTTGACATGTCAGATATGATTGTCACTTAATAAAAAAATACATACAATTTTTCAAAAAAGGTAAATTAATTTGAATCCATTTAAAAACTAAACATTTCCTGTTTCAACAGGTGATGTGGGAAACTGGATCAAATAGAGATCCTACATCACTAAATAAGGGATTTTGTTTGGCTGTTGGGTCATATAACCAGCCTAGCAGAGGCAGGGAAAGGCCAGCTACCTAGATCTGTTGAAACTAAATGGACTTTATTTTTTCGAATTTATGCACATCTTTGCATTTTGTTTTGCCATATTAAGCATTGCAAAACAGATACACTTAATTCCTGAATTCGTTGCCTTTAATTAGAATTTACCTCAACCCTGCCATCAGGGCAGGCATCTGAAACATTTTCCTGGGAACCAGATTAAGTAGGCCCTCCAGGCTTCAGGCTAATTGTGCTTGGTGCACCGCATACACAAGAGGAAACATTAGCACAGACTTCACTGACGCACGGAGTAGTGATCGAGACACTGGGCCTGTCGGCTGCTTTGATTTTAATACACTGGCCTACACTGGGATGTTTCACTGGCCTCCTTGATCCAAGAGGGGGACTACAATTCTGTGGTAAGGTGTCAGTGAGGGTTTAATCACTCAAGAGCATTCCTCAAGAAGGAACTGCCTGCTGAGAACCTTGGGAAAGATGCCATTAAAGAAAATGCATTGACCCTGTTCCAAAAGTTCCCTCCCACCTGGAGAATACGTGGTCAGTGAGACACCTGGCTTAAACTATGTGCTCTGTTCTCTTTCCATGTACATGTGTGACGTATGTGCTGTCTGTTCTTTTCCATGTACATGTGTGACATATGTGCTGTCTGTTCTCTCTCCATGTACATGTGTGACAGTGTGTGCTGTCTGTTCTCTTTCCATGTACATGTGTGACGTATGTGCTGTATGTTCTCTCCATGTACATGTGTGACGGTGTGTGCTGTATGTTCTCTTTCCATGTACATGTGTGACGATATGTGGTGTCTGTTCTCTCTCCATGTACACGTGTGACGGTGTGAGCTGTATGTTCTCTCCATGTACATGTGTGACGGTATGTGCTGTCGGTTCTCTTTCCATGTACATTTGTGAGGGTATGTGCTGCCTGTTCTCTCTCCATGTACATGTGTGACAGTGTGTAATGTCTGTTCTCTTTCCATGTACATGTGTGACGGTATCTGCGGTTAGTTTTCTTTCAATGTACATGTGTGACGGTATGTGCTGTATGTTCTCTCCATGTACATGTGTGACGGTATGTGCTGTCGGTTCTCTTTCCATGTACCTTTGTGAGGGTATGTGCTGCCTGTTCACTCCCCATGCACATGTGGGACGGTATGTGCTGTCTGTTCTCTCTCCAAGTACATGTGTGACGGTATGTGCTGTCTGTTCTCTCTCCATGTACATGTGTGACAGTATGTGCTGTCTGTTCTCTCTCCATGTACATGTGTGACAGTATGTGCTGTCTGTTCTCTCTTCATGCGCTTGCCCTCCCTTTTGCCTCATCTATCAGCTGCTCTCCCAGTCAGTGGGTGGAACTCTGCGGTGGCTACACTGGTGCCTGTTGCTAGGGGAGAACAGGCACCGTAGCCATCTATACAGCCAATGGTGGCGATGCAGGAAGCTTTTAAACCAATGAGTTGGCGGTGCGAGAAGATGGGCTGATGCTCAGTTTTCATGTAATTTTGTCTGATTTCTCAGTGGGGTTGTTATGTGTTTGACATCAAAGCAGGTATCCATCCAAGAGTTATTTTCAATCACCGTGACTGTGCCAGTAACGAGATCTATTTTGGATTGTATAGAAATTGTACCCTAGGTTGTGATGTGATTTGTAACGACAAAAATATTTTATTGTGCTCTGGTATCACACACAGGTTCAGAAATTACCACCACCGTTCATCATTTTCTTACACAGAGAGACTAACACCCTTATCTTTTCTAGTATTCAACATCTAACAATAATCCAACAAGGTAGCAATATAGATATGCTGAATGAAAATCTTCCTCATAATACAACATGTTGCAACATCCTGTATAGAATTTGTATTGTTTCAGTTATGCCCGTAGCTTATTAAAGGATACAGATCTCATTAATTAAAACCGCTAAATTAATTTGTGGATGTTGCTTAACAGACACACTTTAAATCTTCAGATTAGTATGGAGAATACTATCCCCATTTAAAACCTCAACATTCTTCTGACTTATTATTATTGTATTATTATTGTTATTTTTAGGAACTAAACAAATTGTACACAATTCCAGCTAAAAACACTAAGAAATTAATGGTGAGTTCAGGAATGTCCAAGTCGAAGCCCGTGGAATGTGTGGGCTGTGGGGGGTTTTGAAACGGGCTGTGCATGCAAGAAACCCCTCACACATCACACAGCTGAAAAGATTCTGCATGGAGAAGTGGGATAAACTTTCTCCAAGTTGATGTCAGAGACAGTTATAGGAAACACCTTGTTGAGATTATTTCAGCCAAAGGGGGCAATACCAGATATTTGGGCATAATATGTCTTAACCTTCTCCTCAGTAGGAAATCTTTTTTTTAAATAAATGATATCATGTTTAAAATGTGATTGTTTATGGTTCAATTACATCACCTCTATAGATATTGCTTGAAAGAAGATCAAATATTCTTTAAAAATACCAACTATTTCATGGGGTGTCCTATTGTTTTCACTTGACTGTGAACTACATAGTTGAACACATTTCTAATAGGTGTCACAGAAGTTAGATGAGTTCTGTCGATAGTAAAGCCCAGAGTGGAAGTAAACACAGTCATCCTAGGGCGTACAGAATAACGGCACCACCCGTTAGGGTACGGACGGTGGCACCTCTGGGTCTGATAACAGCTGTCTCCAATTGGGAACACTAAACCGCCCTGTAGAGGTACCTAGAGGCACCTCTATGTGGCATGCCCTGGCTGTGAGCTCTGGGCACACAAAGATGGCCAGGGGCCCCCAGCCAGGACGTGACAGTGACTTTCTGTTCATGTAAGAAAATGCAAAACAAGGTAAAGAATCAATATCGATCTAGCTTTGTTCTATTTTCTATAAATATATAAAGCTTCTTCAAGCCGGTTGCCAAAGCTCAAAGTGAAATTCGCTGGAGACATTGCAATGAAAATGTATTGTTTCTGGCTAATGTTACTTTTCACTATCTACCTAGCTAGCTCACAGGGTAAAGAAACAAATGTGATATGTTGTGCGATAAGCATTGTCTTGCGAGTTTGTATCAACTATTTAGCATGTCAAATTGGTGCTAACTAATAAAACCTATATTGCAAGACATAACAGTCTTATCAAACTGGTTGCACATGTTGTCAGAGGAAACTGGTTTGACCCTGGTGAGAGAGAGTTTTCCTGTACCAGACCTCCCAGACATTGTGGTGGTGGTGGTGAAGACCTTTTTGAAAGCAGGGCTTTGCTGATGACGTCCCTAAATACCTCCTAATGGAGATACACATAAACTAAGTTGAAAATAACTATATCAATATAGCCCTCAGTTATCACGCTATAACTAAAAACAAAACACTGTACAGAGATCAGATCAACAAAACAATTGGCAGAATATCTTTTCCATGGTAATTCTTCCAGTTTATACATCCACTGGGCTATATGGCTCTGTGTCTATCTGAGCTGGAAAGGCCTTGGAAATTAGTGCAGACTTGTGGTACCGGTATTGGCTAGTCTCTCCATACTAAGAAGCTGACAGTGTGTGGCCTTCAGATTGCAGGCCTGTCTAAAACTGTTATAAGTCAAGGGCAGCCAATCAGTAGGGAGCATCCCATAGCCATGCCCCTCTCATAAGGGTCAAAATATCCATTACCTTTAAATAGATTTCACCCATTTAAGTCTTATCTAATATGTGGAATCCAATAAAGTATTTAAAGTGCATGCGTGCATGTTCTACACACACGTGAAGTAGGTTCTACACAACACACATACACACACGTGCACAGCTGAACGGAGGCAGCTGTTAGTGTAGTGATGAGGCTTTGAGTAAATATCAGTGAATTGCCCTGCGGTTATTTTTTCAGAGACATTTTTGTACAGTATACAAAGCCCCGGTAACACATACACACTCAGATGCCAAATCTTGTCAGTGTCACCAGACAAAGGAATAATTGTGTTTTAAAAGCCTTACAGTTGTTTTAACATATTATTAATAGAAACATCTCAACACATATCTATCTTTTGACAGGCTGATCACTTATGATGTATATGATTTTCACCAATTCCTTTGAAAAAGGTTTTTGAGCTGGCCGATTAGGTCATCATATAACCAATATATGCCACACTATGTACATCCACGCCATTCTAACAAATGTGTTTTTTTCTTTACAGAAAAGCACCTGATATTTACAGTAAATGCCCTCCTGGTTTCTTGTCTAAATCACTCCTCTGAAGAGTAAGAATATAATGCTCTCTAAACCAATCACGTGGAGCCTGTCAGTGGCAGGCTCTGCAGTTCTTTCCGCACTGTGTATGTGAAACATGACTCTTTCACGCAGCTCAGCAGATCAGTTCTTTCTCTGTCGGCATGCATATTAATATACAGTATGCTAATATATGCTAATTGCATGCAAATAACGTTTGCCTTGCTCAGATCTGCAGGTTCAACAATGACGACTGGAGGTGGTTAGGGGCTGCACTACTTACACTAAAGGTTTTTGGTGTATTAGGCCCAATTTCTTCAATGTATTATATATGATCCCTAACGGCATAGGCTATCCAATCATTTCAGATATCACAGAAAAGTATTTGATACACTGCCGATTCTGCAGGTTTTTCCTACTTACAAAGCATGTAGAGGTCTGTAATTTTTATCATAGGTGCACTTCAACTGTGAGAGACGGAATCTAAAACAAAAATCCAGAAAATCTCATTGTATGATTTTTAAGTAATTCATTTGCATTTTATTGCATTACATAAGTATTACTTACTCACCGCAATGTCCCAAAGTTTCCACTGTGCTTCAAATATCACGTGCTGAAATCCCAAGTGTGTCATTGTGGCTGCCATCTTCCATAGGCAAGTGACTGATATGCAATCCAGGGCTTGGAATTTCACAAATAGTTATTTGTTATTGTCAGCATACTCACGCCCATAGATTTGTCATTTTATCAAAAAATTGGTCCATTCCTTGTGTAAAACTCTGGAGATACATACAGGCATTGCTTTCAAGACATGGAAGAACATACTTCACATGCTGATATGGACCCCAAAACATGAGTTGTTGCCCTTTTTTCAGCATCTAAGAAGCAACATACCGATTAGTAAGCTGCTCATCAGGGATTTATGGCACTGCTTACCTGGTTCAAGTAAAAAAAAAACATGTGTTCATGAAGTTGTATTTATACCAAGCAAAACAATTGTAATCTTAACCACACTTTGTATAACGTTAGCTAGAATGCTAAACTAGCTAGGTGTAATTTAGTTAGCAGCGCTGTCTGTTCTGCATGACATAAAAAAATGGTCTGCTTTGTTCTAAATATACAACAGCCAGGATAAGCTTTAACAATGGAAATCCTAAACCAAACATTGTAGCTAGTTGCTATGTACTCAGCTGCTTAGACATAGTTGTAAATAAAGTTTCTGCCAAAATGTCTAACTATCATAGTCATGGTTTCCATTTCCAAACATCAATCTCTGCTCTGGCCAGGTCTGTGAATTGGGTTTATATGTTTTTTAGGTACAATAAAAACATTTCAGAATGGAATACAATTAATTCAGTACCTATGTAATAATTGTAATTAGTTTGCAGTGTTTTGAGAACTGTTGTTTAAATATATGAACAATAAAAAAGTATTCAACTGATCTAGCCCACTCAATGTTCCCTTTAGTCAGACATGAATTCAGTGCCTAAACTGTGCATTAGGGCAGGAGAAAGGATCTAGGATCAGGTCCTACCTGTTATCCAGTGATCTAGAAGGCCAAAGTGATCCAAAATTAGCATGCACTTATTACCACAGATGTAGGAAAAAAGAGTAGACCTATGGACTGGACAATCCCTCAACATCAAGAACGTCACTGATCACTTACAGAGCTGTTGTGTAGTGTCTGGGTCTTCCTCACTTATCCTTTAGTCTATGCCATGGCTCTGAAGCTGATAGAAAGAACCTTGGTAACAGACAGTAAGTCAGCTAAATGACACGGGCGCTTTGAAACTGCGATTCACCGTTGCTCAGGCGGCTTTCAAAGGACACACACATCAGGGAGGAAAAAGGAACCCAATCCTCTGTGTACAAGTAAAAAGAGAAAACTGAAGAAGAGGTCCTCAGGAGGAGAAAGGAGTGAGAAGAAAATATCCAGTTTTACCAGCTGGTTTGGAAATCTATATATTTGATGTCCCCTTGAGGTCTTTGATTGCATTTGCAGACACTATTGCAGCTAGCCATGGGCGTTCAAGTCTTGTAGTCGGAGCAAAGGTCAACAACTGCTTTATAGCATTCATACATGTGTATTTATAGCAGGTTATCGTCCGGTTATTTTAAACAACAAAATGTGTGTTTTGTTGAGTTAAAGAAAAAATTTTTCCCTTTGCATCCCAATATCTCAGACATCCAAGGACTAAAACATTGCATTTTTGAGTGATGTTAATGCGGTTGGTGTATTTATGCCAAAAAAAATTACGACAAGACAAATTTGTTGGACAAGTTAAGTAGAATGCGACTGCATCCTTGAAAACTGGATATTTCAGTTTTATGTACTCCTTAAGTCTCCTCAGAGGCCCAAATGACAAATCCTGACAGGATAATTTCTTCTCTTCCCTTAATATTATATTATCCCTTAATAAGTATTACCTTCCCTTAATATTGGCACAACTCTTATGAAAATTGGGTAAATCATGCCTCCTGCCCTTCAAGATCCAACATTCAACAAAAGGACACTGACTGACCAGATGTTGGCTCTATAACAAGTAAATAAGATGAGAAAAACAGAAACGTTGGAAGGATGTCTGTTCATGTCTATTCATTCCTGCATGCTGGTGTCAGTATTCTACCCTAGGCTACAGCTTTAGGCAAATTTTTTGTTCCAATCTCCCCTCCATATCAGAAAATGCTGGCAAATTGTAAATTGCCCAAACGACCCGGGAATAATCCAAGTTGCGTTTAACACAAACAATACGCAGAATTGTACTTGTAATGGTGCTTGCGGTAGACAACATAGTGAGGCATGAAATTGTCGGAGGAGATACTTTAGAGCTCCAACGGTGCAGGAGGCCACAGATAAAGAAGAAGAAGCCAAAGAAAATGCATTTGGGAAGAGGAGTGCCACGCCATGATCTGTGTGTCATGGACCAGAACATGTATCCAAGAATATTAATGTTTCCACAGCCTGTCGACAGATTCTATTGCCATTCATGTTAAACGTGTCTGTCCAACAGAGCCTTGTACAGCAGTGAGCCAACGATGATGAATTACGAAGCAGGTAGTACTGAAGGTTTCAGTCTCCCACAAGCCTTCTGGCAAACTAGCTGGGATTTGATAGGATCCCCACCCCGACGTTGTCCTTCATTGGTGACACTAGACAGTTTAAAGTTGTACCGTTTTCTTTCCTTTTCTTAATAATAGACTTTACTGTGCTTCCAGATTCCTAGAATTCTTCTTATATCCTAACCCCGGCTGCTCTATTTGGGAAGTGACTAACTCACCGTGGGACCTTCCAGAACCAGTTGTATTCAACCTGAAATCATGTGAAAAACAATAAATGTACATACAGTAGGCGGATAAAACTCCATTAAACACATTATGTGATTTCTAAAGATAATAGGTTGCTCCACACATTATTCAGGTGTCATAACAAAGGGGAAATAATTATGCAATCAATTATTGTCTGTTTTAAATTTGTAAATAATTTAGAACAATAGGATGATTAGATTTTTCCCTTTCACATTGTGTTTTATTTTAATTTTTTTTAAATTAGTGGCAAAAGCTGATTAAATCCATTTTGACGTCATGCTGGAAAACAAAAAGAAGTGGAGAAGTCCAAGGAGGTGATAGCTTTTTAGGGCCCCTGAAAGGAAGGGCAGAGTTACACTATACCCTACAAACCAGTTAGCAACTTGATGACCCCTTGATCCCAAGGGTCACAGAGGAGAGGGCGGAGTAGCGAGGATTTAGGATGTCTTTGTTGGCAGAGAAGCAGGCTGGATGGAAACCTGCGCTTTACAGTTATATCTGATCAGGATCATCTTAGATCCCTGTCCACCCTGTTAGTTTTCATTTACTGCCTCCTAGTAGAAAATGACACAAGAAAACACTAACAGGAATTACACCACTTTTCCTAAGTTTGGGTCACCCACATGTTAAATTACAGATTACAATGTTGAACCCATCAACAGGTAACTGTGACACATTATATTACAAGTAATTTACCCAAGAGCTGGCAGTGTCACAGTGATTGAATTAGGCTTTTTTCTGAGGCCGAACAGTCCTAAAAAAGCACACATACATTCCCTGTATCGCATGCTGATTGCCTTGATGTAATATTAATTTTCCAGCAACACGTAACCCTAATTTGACCATAGACACAGTGTTTTTTCCTCATCTAACCTTAGAAGGTACTTCTGTTAAGTACTTGTGCAATAAGTTGCATTAAACCAATAAATCTGGATAAAGGTGTTTCTGTGTGTGTGTTTTACTGAAATACACAGAAAGATTAACTGTTGACTTCTCAAAATAATTATTTATAGATGTGCACTCAATGTACCACTCCTAAGCAAAAGCTGAAACTTCTAAAACTAAACAAAATCAAAATAGAATAGAATAGATACATATCAGAAAATGTAAATTAACCTACCTATACCAGGTTGGACACTTGCTTACTTTCAGAAATATTAAAAATAAAAACTAATGACAGAACAGAATAACCGTGGTACAGCCCAGGCCTCATACATAAATATATGCTGTCAAAATTTAGTTTGAGAGCATATCAGAACTTGAGCTTGAATGCAAGTCTCAAGCGAGGACTTGACAAACGTTTAATCTGGCATCTTCATTGGAGCTCAGAATCAAATCATGTTCAGTCAGTTAATTAACTTCCACAACTGACTGAATTCAAAGAGAAACTTGGTCATCACAAATTCTAGAACATAATGGCAACATAATATGTCAATGTTTCTTATTACAAATCCTTTACGGGAAATGACAGCACTGATTGATCTAATATAGATTTCACACTTGCTTAAGTCATCTTCTGTGTGTACAAATGTGTGCGTCACTGCAGGGAACAAAGCCTGTAGAGTTGTCTGTGACGTGAGTAGTATTGAAAATGTGCCAGGGGCTTATATAAGTTGAATAATGCATTGTGAAAGGATTACCCCAGCCCAGACCACACTGTCTGCCCTAAGTAAATGTTATGCCAGACACTCAGATTAAGAAATGTTTAACCCAAATCACTTTTCAAGAACAGAATTGACTTGTAGAAATCCCACAATAATATAACAGTGATATCTGCCATTTAGCACACTTTAATCCAAGGCAATTTACATCGTTCATATGCGTTCTAACACATTGTTTCATATTTTTTACATCGACTTGATTCCATTTGTAGGTAAGTGCTATCCCAAGTCTGGAGCTGTGTGGCCTAAAATACATGTTAAATGTTTGTATGCGTTACAAATCTGAATTGAATTTGTAAAGCACATTTCAAGTTAGTTATGTATGCACTTAGGTAAATAATGAACTGTATGTTTTCACCCATACATATTCGATTTCTTTTGTTGGTTACTCCATATTCAGAATGAATAAATATGGTCTTGCTTGAGGCCTGAAATCAATTTCTTACATTTTATTACTGTTGCACCATTTATACAAGTACATAGAATTTTAATGCATACCATTTTTCTTTATTTTTTTTCTTGTTTGAATGAGAAGTGGTGTGGAGATAGCAGTAAGACACAGAATGAAATATCAACTGGAATTGCCATGAATGCGGACTTAAAAGAAAAAAAGAAAAAAGTATTTTCCACTCAACCGAAAGACAGGACAACAGGTTCACCAGACCACAGACATGCAATTACTTTGTTAAGAGAGGAAGAGCCCATCCCACCGTTGACACACAACGTTCCCACAATGTTTCTGCTACATTTCTACATTTCTGGGGTTAACATCAACATTGTGTGTCAACTGGGAGAAACAGGCCAAAAGTTACTCAAATAATTAAATGACTGGGTGAATAAATATACATATATACCTACATATATTTAAATATATGTGACATATATGAGCGGAAGGTGGAGCAGAATGCATGGTGGGTGGAGATGACAAGATCAGAGGCTCCCTTCCTTGTTCAGGTTTCTACCGTCTCACTACTCGAACGTGTCACATGGTAGCCATGGTTACGAGGACCACGACAGCCGGATGAGGCCTCAGCGATGCCTTTGGCTGTAGTACCCTCACCCCCAGAAATCACTTCTTCACTTTTCTCCACTACTGTCAGCTGGGAACAAAATCGCTTTTCTTTGGGGGGAATTGGATTCTCCCTCCGTGCCCCATTGTGCTATGGACGAGAGCCATTGAGCTACGCTGATTAAAACAGTAGATATGTCTTCTTTTTCTAATCAAATAAGATATAATAAGGGGATAGCGGTTAGAGACAAATTATGCTGCGGGCAGGGCATATTCAGAACGTCCGCCCATATATAGCTGGAATGCTGGCAATCTACAAAGCTTTTTAGAATTACTATTTTAGAAACGCTTAAAAATTGTCCAGATCATCTACGACTAATGTTTGTCTTAGAAAATCTAACACTCTCTGAGTGTTGCAAAACCTTTCTTAGGACATCTTCATAAAGAATGCATCATTCTCAGATGTCACAACAGATGTCACAACTGTAGGAAAGTCGCTGAACATTCTACTGCTCAGGAGTTCAAAGTACCTCCTCTCAACTCTTACAGAGTCTGAATGTGTTGCTGTGATTCTTTGGGGAAACCGGTGGCAAAGTGAACGACCACAATTAATGTGAACAACCCAGAAATACCAAAGAAGCTGCAGACTAGGGGAAAGCAAAGAGAACTCACTTGGCGCTACAGCAGAGGTGCCAAGTAGAGTAGCAGAACATGACATTCTGGAGAGGAGCAGGTTTGGATGTGGGGGAAGGGGGGAGTGTCCAGCCGGTAAATAGATTCAACCCCCCCCCCCGTTTTCCACTTGGTTTTCTGACATCCGCAGCACAGACTGTCCAGGGGAATGTATGGTCCCCGACCATTGTGGTCTCAGAGTACTGTGGACGAGATGGAGGTGGGGTATGCTGAATCCCAGGAACGGACGGTGGGATGGAGGATGGAGTGGAATGGAGGGGCATGTGGTTGACACAGACTTGTATCAAAGTTGAAATACTACAGCAGAAAGAAATAGAATAACCAGGATAATAACAATAGTAGTAATAATAACAATCATTGGCAGCAGCATCATCCTACACAAGGTGGTTGTCACAACACTATCACATCATCATCCATATCCTCACCATCACTACAATTATTAGTATTATTATTATTTTCATACAGGCGGGCTATTTCATTTTCACCTCATTGTTGTTGTTTTAGATATTTTGTTTTTTTTTCCTTAAAAGAAGCTGTCCATTAATCTTGAACTGCTACGGTTTGTTCCGGAACTGCCGCCTCTGTGGCGTTCACCTCCTTGACCTGGCCTGCCGGCTGGTTGGCTGCGGCCGGTGGCGCCGCTGAGCACGGGGCTGCGTCCGGTCCGGGGGCTTCTGTGGGCTTGGCCTCGGTGGCGGCAGCAGCAGGTGTCGCCTCGGTTTTAGCCGCTGAGGTCGCGGGGGCCTCAGTCTTTTTGGCGTCGACCTCCTCCTTGCCCTCAGCCTGTGTCGCAGGCGGCGCTGGGGCCTGGGCCTTGACGTCCGTGGCAGCAGGGGCCGGTTCTTTCGCGGCGGCCACCGGTTTCTCTTCAGCCTTTAGGGCGGCGGCTTCCGCGGCCTTGGGCGCCTCCGCTTTGGGATCCGCCTTGGCGGCGGGTTTTTCCGGCTCCTCTGCGGCAGGGGAGGCGGTCTTCCCCTCCTCCTTGGCGGTCGGGGCGTCGGACGCGGGCGCGTCCTTCGAGGCCGTGTCATTGGCCACGTCGGCGCCGGCCGGGGCCTCGTCCTTCTTGTCGTTCGGGGCCTCGCCCTCCTCAGCGGCCGCGCCCTCCGCTTTGGCGTCCTTGTCTTTGGCCTTGTCGTCGTTCACGTTGTAGCCCTTCTTCTTTTTGCTGAGCTTGCCTCCCATCTTAGCCTCTGGAGGAGCAGAACCAGAGGAGAAAGGGTTTAGGTGCTGGGGAGACCAGGGTGAATGCGTGAACAGGTTTACCCGTGATGTAGAGGTACAGAAAATATGACGCATTTGTCTTTCTGCCATGCTGGACACAGGTACATTTATTGTACCGCTGTCTACGGCACATTCTGACCCGACCGAAGGAGGAATGTCTGAGAGAGAAAGAGAGAGACGGAGGGAGTGTGTGTCTGCATGTGTGTCTTATCAATCCTCTAAAAGTAATATGACTGGTATTGGATCAGTTCTCATTGGTTCATGTAATATTATCTATGAAGGTCCAATGCAAATCCATTCCTTAATCACAACTTTTACTCTACAATACTGTACCTAGAACTTTCAGAAGTATGCAACCAGATGTTTTTTTTGTTATATAAATATCTCACCCGCTTTCATGTCTAGACTTCAGCCTCTTCACATGCTTGTTACTTCTCTCTCAAATAGCCGTCCCCTCAGTACGCAAAAAGCACTCTCAGACATGAGTGGAAATGAAAATATCTGTTACTGTAGCGACAAGCATTCCAATCAAATAGCCCCTTAAAATCTCCCTGAGGATTATTGCAGCTAGCTAATTGAATTGTCAGCCACACACGATGGATGCAAAGCTGTATATTCACACTCACACATTCTAACCTCTCATTCATTTCTGAGGACCACACGGTTCCGATGCAAGCGAGAAATGAGAATACTTGAATAACATCGATGAATCATTTGAGTTTGTCAATGGGAGGCACATCCTTATGTTGTACCAATGGACTTAATCCTGTCATAAAAGTGCCATTACACCACAGCATGGGCCACAATTATCCCACATGACCATGACCACAAGTTCATCTGCCAACAATTAACAGCCGTCTTAGACTTACAGCCTTGTTAGACTCAGAGCCTTGTTAGACTTGCAGCCTTGTTTGACTTGTTGCCTTGTTTGACTTATAGCCTTGTTTTACGTACAGCCTTGTTTTACGTACAGCCTTGTTAGACTTACAGCCTTGTTAGACTTACAGCCTTGTTAGACTTACAGCCTTGTTAGACTTACAGCCTTGTTAGACTTAGCGTTGACATTTTGTAATGAGTCCATGTAATGTCCTTGACAACCGCTACTAGGAATCTTTATGATATGCGGCATGTCATGCTTACGACGCCGCCGAGAAGGCTTTATGATGGATGGTCCAGACGATGGCCGGTCAATACCTCGGACCATTTTGGATCAGTTCTATGGGATAGGGGGGCATGATCATTATCAGGGGGTCGGACTTGGCCCGCTGACTCCTACAGGGTCCTGACTCCTTCCGTCTGTTACAACTCCTCTGAACCCAAACCACCATCTGTCTCCGCTGGGGGGGAAAGGATGCTCAATACCTAAGACGGGCCCAAATAGGGTACATACATATGCACATCCAATATACCTTACAAGTGGCCATGACTACATTGCTCACATGCACATGTGATTCTGAATGTATACTATTTGGGCTTTCCCCCATAGCGCCAGGACAGATGGTTGTACAGGTTCAGCTGAGTCGGAACAGACGGACAGAGCCTGTAGGTGTTCAGTGGAGGGCTAGCGGTATATTATTGTACATACATATACTGGGTGTGTACAGTGCATCCGGAGAGTATTCAAAGCGCTTCACTTTTTCCACATTTCGGTACGTTACAGCCTTATTCCAAAATGGATTCAATTAATTATTCTCAAAATTCTAATTACAATACACCATAATGACTGCATTTTTAATAGATTTGCAAAATAAAGTTCATAAGTATTCATTGTTTTTGTTCAATACTTTGTTGAAGCACCTTTGGAGACACTTACAGCCTTAAGTCTTTTTGAGTATGATGCAACAAGCTTGGCACACCTATTTGTGGGCATTTTCTCCCGTTCTTCTTTACGGTGCCTGGTTTCCTCCAGACATGATGCTTGGCATTTAGGCCAAAGAGTTCAGACTTTGTTTTATCAGACCAGAGAATTTGGTTTCACATGGTCTGAGAGTCCTTTAGGTGCCTTTTGTCAAAATCCAGACAGGCTTCTATTTGCCTTTTACGGAGGAGTGGCTTCCGTCTGGCCACTCCACTATAGAGGCCTCATTGGTGGAGTGCTTCAGAGATGGTTGTCTATCCGAAAAGTTCTCCTCTCTTCACAGAGCAATGCTGGAGCTCTGTCAGAGTGACCATTGGGTTCTTCGTCACCTCCCTGACTAAGGCCCTTCTCCCCCGATCACTCAGTTTGGCCGGGCGGCAAACTCTAGGAGTCCTGGTGGTTCCAAACTTCTTACATTTACGGATGATGGAGTCCATTGTCCTTATTGGGACCTTCAATGTTGCAGAAATGTTTTTGTACCCTTCCCCAGATCCCATGCCAAATCATGTCCAATCTATTGAATTTACCACAGGTGAACTCCAATAAACTTGTAGAAACATCTCAAGGATGATCAGTGGAAACCGGATGCACCTGAGCTACATTTTGAGTGTCATGGCAAAGGCTTTGAATACTTATGTACATGTGACTTTTGTTTTTTATTTTTAATAGATTTGCAAAAAAATCCAAAAGGTTTTCCACTTTGTCATTATGGGGTATTGTGTGTAGAATTTTGAGGGAAGAAATGTACTTTCCGGATGTATATATATACACATTCTCTGCAGTCTCCCCACAACATTTCTTTTTTGCTTTACATAAAAAGTGATTATTAAAAGGTGTGGGACAGATGTTTAAGAGACAATTGTGACCCTAAATACCCTTGATTTGTGAACTTTATACGTATCAAATTTGTAAACCCATACTTCAATCTACCCAAAATCCAGAATATTCCACTGTCATGTGAATACCCGCCAACCCCACACCGTTCCTATCACAGCTTAATACAGATGACAAAAGGGATTCTCTTCTACCCCAATAGCAGTTGACTGGAAGCCTGTGGCCACAATGCCTGTCAAACAATCCCACACACAATGGCTTCTCTTCACAAAGACACAGCACATGTGGTTTTCTGTTCGTAAAGGCCGAAGCAGAACCAGTGGAACTTGAAGGTTAAAACCGGACACAAAACAGTTTATCCTGTACACATCGGCGCTCTTATACAGACCCAAAAGAGATGATACTTGATCTTCAGTGTACGGGTTCCTAATGTATGACAGGATTCAGGATGAAAAAATTGCAAGCATCCTCTTCAACAACAGTGCTTAGGTTGTTCAATTACCGTTGCAATAATACGTAATAAGTATCATACGTGTCTAATGTGCGTCTAAGTGTGTATAATAAGTGTCCAAGGCTTTCCTTGCTTGAAAGTTCAAGTCGCCAACATTCTTTTTAGAATCTCAAAATGGCCACCGAGATCACAGGCCATCTGGAGTCGACCAATTTATGCCGTCCTGTCTTCCCTCAACTGGAGGACAAACAAATAGCCAGCACGGGGTTGAAAGGGTTGGACATCTCATACTCAAGGTGCCATTTTGACAGCACACATTTTTGATACCGACCTCCAAATAATCCATACTACAACCCTGATAGCTTGACAGGTTTTTTTTCAAATAACATCAAAACACTTTGTTTTAAAGTCCATTAGCAAATTCCTAAGTTTCATCAACAATAGCATATCAACCAGAGCCCCGGGTGTTTGTTTCAATAATAGCTTGCTTATTCCTGAGGCACACATAAAGATGCAGTGCTTCGATTTCTTGCCACGGGTAGTTAAAATGGTGTTACTGGCACAAAAGGGGAAATTTGTATACTATGTGATGCTTGTGCCATTTTGCGCCTCAAGTCATCTAAATAATTTGGTTTTAAATTTTATGGCTGACGGGTATGATGGTAAATCTGGGACTTTTCCACACATACAAACAACGAAGTACACACCCTCTGGGAGGTATTACTAATTATTTTGTTATTCACTAAAGTCCTAGACCACATTTTTAAAACATGTTCATACCTAGTGCTAACGTATGTTCTTCATCCTAATTTATCCACGTACTGATTTTGAATATTGGGAAGCTCTTGTCTCTAACTAAAAGGGAGTGAATGCATCTTTCATCATCCCAGTCTGCATTGCAACCAGATATCTTGGTCCCGGTATAATTTGTTTGGGACAGACATTCTTTAAAAAAAAAATTTTTTTTCTCTATTATGACACTCACTAATCTTGTCACCTGTTGGTGTCAATGGTTATTTAGTATCATATTTGTGTAATTTGGCATACGGTACAGACCACTTTTTTGGTCTTCTTTCTTTTATCAACATTTCTATGATATTCCGACAAATCAATAAACAAAGTCATTTTTATCAGGTATATTATATCGGGTAAAATATACCCACCGCTAGTGATGGTGTTACTCACTGTTAGTTAGTGTTCTAGGGTTAAAGGCATTATGAAGAAAGTGTTACCATAGAAGCTTAGGGCCTCTCTGAATGACTGTGTATTTGCAGCCGGGCAACCTAGCTGGATCATGGTCATGACTGTAGAGAAACCAGACAGGGGAGGGGTTTCAGGGCGAGAGTCTCGACCTTCAGCGTGTCATCCAGACCACCGCCACGGCCAGCCATGACCCCCAGATTTCTAAGACCCCAGGGGGCTCCTAGAGAGATGTCCATCTGCCCCACATCAGAAAGAAGGAGAGAGAGAGCCAGAAGGGAGATGGATGGAGATGGAGGGTGGACAGACAGACAGACAGGGGGAGATAGAGGGTGGAGAGACAGACAGACAGACAGACAGACAGGGGGAGATAGAGGGTGGAGAGACAGACAGACAGACAGACAGGGGGAGATAGAGGGTGGAGAGACAGA
>JACXGK010008395.1:0-14433 GCA_016801125.1 Novumbra hubbsi
CCCCTCACATTCCTGCCTCCACCCCCCACCCTTCACTTCTCCCCCCACCCTTCACATCCCAACTCCCATCATCTCCCCATCCTTTGAATACTTCATGTCTGGGCATGATGCCAGTGGCGGGGCTGGTGTGGGTGATGCTCCATGCCAGCTCCCCTGTTGGCAACGGAATGTCTAACGATGTGCATCGACCTGGAGTTGAAGATGTGAGACCAACACTGATGAAACATTCAAAAGATCTCAATAAAACCTTTCATCTTTATTTGATGGCCTTGTCCATGTAGAGCTGAAGCGCAGAGAAACGTCTGTGTGGATAGATGTCAGTCTGATGACAGTATAACAGTGTGGCTGGCTGTGTTGCGAACATTATCACAGTGTGGATGGCTGTCTGATGACAGTATTACAGTATGGATGGCTGTCCGTGGACAGTATCACAGTATGGATGGCTGTCTGAGGCCAGTATTATAGTATTTTCAGTATTTATGGCTGTTAGATGACATTATCACAGTATGGATGGCTGTCTGAGGATGGTATCACAGTATGGATGGCTGTTTGATGACAGTATTATAGTATTTTCTGTATTTATGGCTGTTAGATGTCATTATCACAGTATGGATGGCTGTCTGAGGATGGTATCACAGTATGGATGGCTGTTTGATGACAGTACTATAGTATTTTCTGTATTTATGGCAGTTAGATCACAGTATGGAGGACAGTATCAGAATCTGAATCTGCATCAGCTTTATTACCAAGTACATTTACACATACAAGGAATTTTCTTTGGTGCTTTATCACAGTATGGATGGTTGTTAGATGACAGTGTTACAGTATGGTTGGTCAGAGGCCTTTATTACGGTATTACAGTATGAATGGTTCCTTTTTGCATAACCAGAGGTCATGCAAGTTGCAATACTTTTTTGTGCACTCTTCCTTTCTGATATAAAAGTAATTAAAGAAGTCACCATCTATTATGACCTGAGCCGATACATTTCTAACCCTATAACTACCCCACTAGACCAAGCTGGATATGAACCGATATCATACACATTGTCTAGAGACGGACAATCTGTTTACAGCACAGAGGGAGGCAGTGTATCCAGGCAGACAGGAGAAGCCGCGTTCATGGCCTTGGTTTTGCCAAAGGTTGGATCTTTGTGTAGATAAAACAGCTGTACCCGGGAGCCTGAGGAGCGAAGAGAGGGGAGGAGGAGAGGGGGAGGAGTAGGAGGTGGGCAGGCAGCTGGGTCTGGTGACCACGTCACCACCTCTCTGCTCCGATGCTGGGGAGAAGCCTGGACCTTCTCATAATAACAAGCCTCTCCTATACTGCGCTCCTCATGGACGATGTATTCCTCAGAAGTTCTTCTTTATTAACAATTAATAAGGATCTATTCGAAGTACTTCATTATGTCTGTCCAAAGTTTCGTCTGACCATACGGACATCACTGTGTGGATGTCTGCCGTCCTATTCATGTGCAGGCTTGTGAGCTCTTGAGGTTGTGCGTGCGGGCGTGTGTGCGGGCGTGTGTGTGGGTGTGTGGGTGGGCGGTTGTATGCCTTTCTGGCGTGGGTGAGCGGGGCCGCGCCAGGCTTTCGGAATGTGCGTCTGTCTTGTGGTGCATTCTGGGTAGCGAGGAAGTTTGCTGAGGTTAGGCTGAGGCTAGAGGGAGAGCGATGGGGGATGGGCGAATGAGTGACAGTGCTCTCCCCCACTCCCCCTCTCCCTCACCCTGAGGGCTGAGACCGGGTGGTGATGAGCGAGGTGTGAGATCTGGCCCGTGGGGGGGGGGGCGGGGGGACAGGCGGCCTCAGCTGTGGAGGCTTCTCTCCCACTCCTCCATCACAGGGGCATCTGGTCATTTTTTAGTGCACTGTGAAGGGATTAGGGTGCCACTATGACGCCTCTGTCACATGGGAACACCAGCGGCGGGTCTGGTTTCACTGTCCTCGTTCTCTTTCTACCCTTCTGTCTGATTTTAGGGCTCTTGTCTTTAATTGTTTTGCTCTGCTCTGCCAGTGTTTGCGTAGCTTTATTTAACTGAGCTTTACTTTGAATGTAGTCTTTTTATGTTCATTTCTTTTTTTACTGCGGGTTGCTTTCCTGGGTATTATGGGTCTTTCTTCTGCTCTTCTCCGCTGATAACTCTTCTCTCTTACTTTGCTGTGCCTGTTTTACTGTGAAGTGCGTGCAGTCCAGTTGGTTATATACAGACTACTGGAATGTTCTGGGCTGGTGGAGAGAAACTCAGTAACCTCCCAGATGGAAAGTCTCAGATCACAGCCGTCTGACGTGGTAGCAGTAACTAATACAGGGGACGTGAGAAGAAGAACAGTCAAGTTTCGTGCACTGTGACTCATGGAGAGGGACGTTAACAAACTGCCTCAGACAACATGTTGGACAAGATCCAGTCATTCTTTTTTTTTTGTCAAGAGAACACTGCATACTGTACGTTTGCTCTTTCACTCTTACACTCACACACAGTCTTCCCAACCCACCCACACACATGACCCTCATTTTCCTTTAGCCAGTGGCAATTTTGTCAAGAAAGTATTTGTGGGGCCAACCCAAACATCAAAGCTCCTATGCAATGAAACTAGACCACAGCAGACTTACTAACCATTAACCTAAAGGAGCAGGTGTTCAACGAAACGCCAGAAACAGGATCCTCAATATGTGACTTACCGAGAATAGTTATTTCTTCTCATCTGGGCTTGACTCAGTTCTTGTCTTGTAAATGTGGAGAAGGAGTGGTTGCAAATTGAGATTTTTCTGAACGTTTGTGGTAATAATGTAGGGATATGTCACTGAGGTGACAAAATGTTAAGGAATTGTGAGGTACAAATATAGACAAACCATACATGTATTGAACAAATGAGAGATAAGTTGAGGAAAAGGCTTTGAAATATGGCATTGGTTGTGTAATATTAATTATAATCACATATTTGTTTGCCATCAATTTACACACAATACCCAACCACATTTTTTAAAAATAATTCAAGCCATCTGTTCATAATAAAAAACGGAAACAAATTCTGTACATGAGTAATCAGATGCTTTATTCAGTACTTTGTATACGTTCCTTTGAAAGGGATCATTAATTTGAGACTTATTGGTTATGATAACACCTGGAATTGGGCTTCTTCTTCATTTATTCCCTGTAGATCCCATCAAGTCCTGTCAGATTGGATGGAGAACGTTGTTGAACTACCATCCTCAGGTTTTCCCATAGACATTAAATTGGGTTCAAGTTCAGGCTTTGGCTGGGAAGCTCAAGGACATTCTTGTCCCAAAGCTACTCCACAGATGTTTTAGTTGCATGCTTTAGGTCGTTGTTGTATTGTAACATGAATCTTCACCACAGTCTGAGGTCCTTTGCACTCTTCTCAAAGGAGCTTTCTCAAAGGACCTCTGTATTTTCAGTTACTTAGTTTTGCCGGACTACCAGTTCCAGGAAGAGTCTTGATGGTTCCTTCTATTTTACAATGATGTTTACTACAGTGCTCCTGGGAGCTTCTTACCCTAACCTTCCCCAGATCTTTCCTTCAACACAATTTTCTGAGATCTACTGTGCATCCCAAGTCATCATTGATTGTTTTTTTTGCTTTGACATGCACTGTGAAGTGTGGGACCTCATAGACAGGTGTTTGCATTTCTAAATCATGTTCAATCAATTGAATTTATCACAGGTGGACTCCAATCAAGTTGTAGAGACATGTCAAGGGTGATCAAAGGACATTAGATGCTACATTAAAAATACTTTAACAGTTACAGCTGTTTCTTTTCTATGAATTGGCCCAAATTCATGAGTTTTGGGGTATTGTGTGTAGATTAGTTTGCAAAAATATATGTTTAATTAATTATAAAATAATCTATAACACAACATCATTTTTAAAAAGAGTATGCTGTCTTGCTTGAATTCAACAAAACATTGTATTCTTTTTCTACTTTTAGACGAATACATCCGCCAAGCATCCCAGCTAAATTCAACCTTCACCAGCTGGAGCAAATCGATAATTTCTAAAATTCTCTATAATGTCACATATTACATTTAGAACATCTGCCCCTAAACAGTGCAAGGTGAATAGGGAGACCAAGCTGAATTCGAGGGTGGGCAGGAATAAATTCTTAGCCTTTCCTAGGGATATCAAGTCATGTTCAAAACCAGTTTACCTTAACTGGGCACTTTTTGTTTTGTCTTTCCCTGCATGTAGACATTGTGCTACAAGACGTCACCCCACAGAAGGTGAGAAATGCATTGTGTAATTAAATAACATCTGGGTTATAATCAGTTCATGAGCTGTTACTGCATGGAGTATCACCGTCAAGCTGTGTAGAAAGCAGGATAAAGAATATACTTGTTTTTATGTTTAACTTATGAAATATTTTCAGAACGGTTCTGCAGAATTGCATGCCATAATGTATGAGTTTTTCAGGATGCAACCAAAACAATTGCCTGTTACAAAGATACCGCTTTACTATAACGCAAACATGTTGTACCACTATTTCCTGGATTTCATATTACACCTCCATGCAGTACACCTGACATCAACAATGAGACATGTTGTCGAGCACTTCCCTTACAACAGATGTTAGCAACAGCTGCTACAAAGATCCACCAACCACTCAACTTTAATCTTACTTTCCATTTGCTTTATTTTAATGTATGGCCTAATTTCAATGTTATTGCATGAGTGCTGATATATTTCACACGTATTTTCATGACGGCAAGTTTAGACGAGATGGGCTAGCTGACTTTGAGCTAGCTGAGCCCCAGGAAATCAACAAAGCTGCTGCTTGGTTGGTTCCTAAGCAACAATGCTGAGTCAGGCTTGACTCCTGCATTAAGAAGCTCCTTTATTCGACAAGAAAATAAACATGGCAACAATACAACGGGAGAGGATGCTTTTTATTTAAACGTATTAACATGCATACGTTGTTTGCTGACGGATATTATGTTGTTATGTTATTTACATACAAGTAAAGGATAGTTCACCTCGATAGTGGCCCTACTTTATTACCACAAGTAATGAGACACCCCTGCGTTTAGCGAGAAACCTCTAATTGTTGTTGTGCAAAGAGTGTGAGTAGGAGAAGATCCATTATCTGACAGTAGATATCCGTCTTTCCCCTTCCTAGGAATTGACAGGCGCTCCATTGATTTTGATGTAACAGCTTGGCACAGACACCTCTTACCAAACTTGCATAACTAACTACTTCTGCTGCACATTGTAAATCCATAGAATCAGACATCATTAGAGGAGATAATATGTCACTGTGCTCCACTTGATATTCTGCACAGCATATGAGACGAGCAACATTTTAATCACTGGGGCAGTCAGGAAGCATAATTCCATGGTGTCCTTTGTTCTGTGCTTACAGGAGGAATCATTGTCTTGTTACAATAGCATGACTCACCATGTGTGTCTGTCTGTGTGTGTGTGCCCGTCTGTGAGTTACTGCGTGTGTGTCTGTGTGTTGGCCTTCTGCTTACTGTCAGCATATGTGTGAACCTCGTCTCCACTTCCTTATCAGCACATTTTCCTGCAGAGATATGGAAAGCAATAAAAGCAAGAGTTTTGGGGATCCATCTCCGCAGACAGGCAATCTTCCCAGATCACAGTATCCCCCACAGACCCACTATCTGATAAAGACGCAGTGGCTTGATCTAATGTCAACATGCATGTAGGTATGTATTGTCAGGATGTATCATGGTATTTGACTAAACAGCCCATAGAAACACATGCACCTATATTCACCCAGACAGATAGACATGTGCAGTGTTTAACTAAAGGACATGTATTTACAATGAAATAAGCAAGGACTTACCCAAATGTTCATTTCATACATAGGTTTTGTGTATAATAAGCAGAATTTCACATTCTTTAAATAAAAATGTGTCTTCTTGCAAAATGCCATTTCTGATGCTAACATATATTAATTCTTCCCTAGGTAGTTTTGAATCTTGTTAGTTATTTGTTTATGTTCTTTGATGAAACTAAACGATATATTTAAGTGTAGCTAATTATACTTTATTTTATTCAAGTGTGAGCTGATTGGTAGCTTGGTAAACCTTTTTCAGAGGAGCTTTTCTAACACCTGGCATGGACACACTCATTCATGCAGGTATTACTTCACACACATATACAGACACACACACATTTGTGTTTCTATCAAAGTGGATACCTGAGACCAAACCCTGACTGGAACATTCTGTGTTCCATATTCCCTAAACCTAACTCATAACCTAACCCTTAATAAGCATGTATGCCTAGAGTTACACTCGCCATAATGCCCAACCCTAAACCTACATGTCTGAAGGTAACTCAACCACTATGTCACATTTAACCCAAAATGTTTTTCTCCTAAGAGGAAAAACACTCCTTAGCTAGAAACTCAGGCTTTATGTTTGTTTGTGGGAACACCTCGTCCTCACATGAACATATAAAGCTGCATTATTCCCACACTAACAAAGACCATCGTTAATTAACTAGGAATTCAACCTGGCTGCCACATGTTGAGCAAACACAATCCCACCTCCACTCATATCTGTTTGAAATGCAGAGCACCGATTCTGGGCCGCCGTGGAACCTTAGCAACAACACAGAATGGGTCTCAAATGGAGCCCTAATCCCTTTTTAGTGCAATATGGTTTCTGGTCAAAGAAGTGTACTACATAGAGACATGGTGCTATTTGTGAAAGGAGCTTTTTGGAAAACACCAATATTTAGAAATTGCTGAAAATATGGGTCTGAAATTTTACCAATCTGTTGTTAATAAATCTTTTTTGTATTTATTTTTGCATAAAGATTTTGCCTAATATACTTTCAGACTGTCTTTACTATAAACAATTTAAACACAAAATAAACTTTGACTGATGTCGGTATGAATAAAAAATAACATAACACAGCATCGCTTTTCACTATCAGCACAATCACATATACATAGACTTGGATTTCTGTCTGTGGGGAGAATCCTTAACCTCAAACAATTGGGATGTTTTAAACATTGGGGCTAGTTGAACTGATTTGGGATGAATTGAGGTACTTTGTCGTGAATTGGGGTGAATTGAACTGAGTTGGGATGAATTGGGGTATTTTGTTGTGACTTGGGCTGAGTTTAACTGATTTGGGATACATCGGGGTATTTGGTTGTGAATTTGGGGGAATTGAACTGAGTTGAGATGATTTGGAGTATTTGGTTGTGAGTTGGGCTGAGTTGTTGTGAGTCCTGATTGAGGCGCAAGAGGGAGGATGGTTTGGAACCATGTGGTCTTTGACACCACTGGTCCAGGAAAAGGTTGGCTGTCCCCTCTAGCCCTTCTCTTCGGCCCCTTTCAGTTCTGGAAGGGTGCTGGCTTGTGCTGGCTTGGTGTGTCTGTTGTTGTATCTGCTGCTACTTTCACACCTCCAGCTGGAACCCCTGTTGATGTTGACAAAAGTGACACCGCTCTCCCCCCTTATCCATCCCTCTTCCCCCTTATCCATCCCTCTTCCCCCTTATCCACCCCTCTCCCCCCTTATCCACCCCTCTCCCAATTATCCACCCCTCTCCCCCTTTTTCCACCCCTCTCCCCTCTTATCCATCCTTCTCCCTCTTATATGTTCCCCTCCCCTTTCCCCCTTTATCCATCCCTCTCCACTCTTCTCCTTATGCATCCGCCTCTTCTTTCCCACTATCCGTTCCCCTCTCCCCCGCTGAACAGTCTGCAAAACTGTCACAACAAACCGCCACCGAAAATTACAAGCGAGTTGTTTGTTTTAAAAGTTGTTCACAAGTCACGTTACATATTACATAAGGGTGTCTCCCCAGTGTTCGATTAGAGAACCAAATGCATTGCATTGTTTCAGTAATGATGTCCCCGCGCGTCTCCTCCACCTGCTCCATTAATAAGGCATCGCAGCAATATGCAGGAGGGGCTCGGAGAGGGGAGGCAGAGAGAACGAGGAGCAGAGGCCTGCGTAGAGGAGGAATACGGGGTGGAGGGGAGATGGGGAAGGAAGTGTGAGTGTCGCCACGCTAACGATGCTGAAGCAGGCGACATGACTCTGCCTCCACTCCCGGCGCTGTGTCTTAGTAGACTGGAGGAACACTCCGTCACTGTCAAGCGCCAAATACAGATAGAAAGCCGGCTTCCTGCATGCAGCAGGCGCCAACTAGAGCGAATGAGTCTTCAAGTAGAGAGGGGGGAGAACGAGACACTGAAATGTGTGGCGCTGTGGTTCGCTCCCCTGTCTCCTGCTCTGTAAGCTCTGACTAAGGTGAGGGTCTAGCGAGGGCACAAACGGCAAACTACTCTATTCTTCCCTCACCTCGTTTTCGAAACAATGATTATGTTGGCCCTTCGTTTCTCTAGTTTATCTCTCAGTCGGTCGCGGAGTCGGTCGCTTTGTATGTCTGTCTGAGTTCCTTTCGCCGAGAGGTTTGGGTTTACATTTGCGGTCATTGTTTTTTGGGTAAGAGTTTAGGTTAACCGTTAAGAGTCTATCAAATTGGTCATGCCACTGCGGGCCACGGGATTCCGTTATGTTTGTGATGGCCACACCGTTTTCTTTTTACTGTGTTCAACAGAATCTTACAAACCAGGAAGTGTGAACCATTACGATAAATGCTTTATCAGAATGCGTCATTGCGGTGGCCTAACGAGACAGGTGTCACAGAGATGTGTTGATATGGGACAGTGTGTGACGCATGGTGTAGGGGAGAGCCAGGGGAATGCAGTAGTCACCATTATCCACTCAGACACACAGTGCCTCGGATACAGACGAATCGGTCCAAATTATCTGCCGTGGTTGTCAAATGGTTAGATCTACCAACAGCAGACTCATTCATATCGAGAGAGTCTCTGGAAAATGTGAGTGTGTTCAGTTTTACCGTGAGACCGACACAAGCCACGCAATCAGCCATAAGCTAAGAGGAGGAGGAGTCAGTAGAAATCCCCTTTCGTCAGGTGCGCTTGCGAATAAAACCCTTAGAAAAGAGCAGTTGGAGGTAAAAAATCACATCTGTTCTATATTCAGTCTTTGTAACAAGGAGTTGGTGTTGGTTTTGCGCTAGTGCACCCATAGGCTGATCGGATGTGTTAAGGGTAAGCACAGTGCGCTGAGGGAAAATGGCCAGTGAGGGTTAAAAGAATGTTTTCCCATGAGTGCAAAGTGAAGGTCTACATTCAGATAGTCGTGTGATGGTGGTTTTATCCCGCTGTTATGGTTGATGCAGTTTAGGGAGCATATGAATACCAGAATAATGTCCCCACAAGGATAGCAAAGGTTTTTTTTTTTTTTGTGCCTGCGTATGTCTCAGGTTGCAGCTGTTTTGTTGCATGGTATGTCTGTTAGGCTCACTGTAGCTGTCCCTGTGTAGCATCTGTCTATGTGTCTGTCTCTCAGTCTGTGTTTGTTTAACCAAGCCCTTTCTGTCTAGCCCCTGCCGGAATTATCCAACGGTCCCCAGTCACCGCAACAATATGTGTCATCGTGTAATAAGAGAGGTTTAAAGGTGAGGGGCGGGAAACTGGTTTTAGGATTACAGGTAACTCCTGTGGTTAAAAACCAACGCCTCCATGTCTCTTGCTCTACCCAGGTGACGGTGCCAACGGTCTCTTCAAGGTCGCATTAAAAAAACATGACCACGCCGAGAATGAGAGAACATCTAGAATTTTGAAGAGGGTTCCATTGCAGGGGGGGGCCGTGGAGCAATGCACACATCCCGTCCCTGAACTGAATACGTGATGGCCAGATCGCTGAGTACATATTTGAGGAGGGAAACAGCCTTTAGTACCATGAGTCTCGGTAGCTGTGGAGATACAAACAGATGGATCCATCTGCGGGCTGTCGGGGGCGTCCGTGGGAAAAGATCTCCTGCTGTCACAAGAAGGTGGGCACCGCGAGGCAGGTGACTCAGCGAGAGGGAAGACAGGTGGGAGAGGAGGAATGGGGGAGAGGGACACACATGGGGGGAGATCTGGGGTTTGAGCGAGACAGAAAAGAACAGAATCTTTGTTCTAGTGCCTTGGCCCGCAAACCAAACTAAACCCCTGTGAAGAATGACGCCGTTACCTCCAATGAAGCTCAACAGTATAAAGTTCTGTCCAAGTGTATGAAAGAGAAAATTAATGCGCGTAGACGAGAAAGGAGGATGCGTGTCAACTGGACGGGAAACAAAATGGTTCTGAGAGTTTGCAGGAAGAGTAATTGCTACCAAGGACTTGGGTTGGATGGACGGGCAGTCGTTCCTGACGAGAGGAGACTGGGGATGATGGAATGGAAATGTTTTTTCCTGGCTGCTACACCCCCATCTGCCGTTTTGGAACGAGGTTTGGCTTAAAATGTGACAGAGCAGAGATACAAACACACACAGACACAAGCACTTGGGTATTCAAACACGCAAAACGCAAAAACACACATATACTACCGTTGCCAAATGAAATTGTGAGGGTTTTAACGTCTGCTTTGGAAGAGAATACTGAGTTGGTTCCCACCATGGGTCAGATGAAACTGGGTTTCAGATATTTTATCTCATGATGCCGCTAAACAAGATATTTTATGTTTGATCACACTGCACTGACAAAACACTGGAAATAAGAAAAAATAACTTCCCATTTGGGATGTTAGAAACAACTGTTGTTTTTTCAATAAACTATTCTTTCTGGTTGCTAACAATATCTGTGATTTGGGGTTCCATTTAAATTCATTGCCCACTTCCCTGGTTACTAGTTTACTAAGCTACTAATGTCTTCACACAAAATAACGAAACCAAAGCATCTATATTATATTCTATACTATAGAATACTATATACTATTATATTCTATTCTATACTCTTACTCTTTACTCTATAACTTGACTACTAAAGTTACTTTAAAAAAGTTACATTCCAACTGTTTTGCCAGTTAGCAGGCTGAATGGGTGATGCAGTATGTGATTGGATGATATACTGTAGTGGAAGACAACAAAACCGGGAGCCATTTTTGCTCATGAGCACCACTTTCACAACTACTTACTGTAATTAAATCCAATCTCTGAACATCTTTAAAAACTGTCATTTAGCTCATTCTACACAATGAGAAGGTATGATGCCAAATGACAAAATCGGTTATTGCCTACTTTACCCATTTTTATTTGATTACTGCACAAAACAAAAGATTGTGTAGTTTGATTGGATTTTTATTTTACTCACATTATCTCCAGGATTTACATTTGTATTACATACATAACCACCAAGCTACTGACAAGTTAATGTTACATGTTGTTTAATACTCTCCAACACTTCTCAAGACTTTCCCTATCTGATGTTTGGGCTTCCTTATTCCCATCTCCATCTCCATCCCCATCTCCTTCCCAATCTCAATCCCCATCCACATCTCTTTCCCCATGTCCATGTCCATCTCCATCCCCTTTTCCATCTCTTTCCCCGTGTCCATCTCTTTCCCCATGTCCATCTCTTTCCCCATGTCCATCTTCATCTTCATCCTCATCTCCATCCCCCTCTCCATCTCCTTTCCCATCCGTTTCCATATCTCTTTCCCCATGTCCATTCCACCTCTTCTTACCCATGTCCATTCTCATCTCACCCCTTATCTCCATCTCCATCCTCATCTCTGTTCCCACCTCCTTTCCCATGCCCATCTCCTTCCCATCCTCATCCCCAGATCTCTCAGTGGGTGTGGGGTGGTACCTGGGGACACTGTAAGAGGTGCAAAACAACATTCCACCAATGACAAGCAGCTCCCTTGATTTGCTTATTCTGAAGGCTTCTCAAAGTTTCAGCCCGACAAGTTCCCGCTTCTTAATGACTGCTTTGTTTCCCAGTGCCGCCTCAGAGCATCAAAGACATGTAGAGTGGGAGATGGCAACGTCGTCATCGCTACACGATAAAGAAAGAGAGTAAGGGATTGGGGTGGGTTCGGATGGGGAGGTGGGGGAGTAGAGGGAGAGAAGGAGAGGACAAGGAGTGGGTCCTCACTTTCTTGGCAAGCCAGCTAACACAGTACTACACAAACACATCTCTCTGTATCTTTGTTATCTCCTCCTTTATATCCTCCTATCTACTCCTTAATCTATTCTTCTGCATCTTATCCATCTCCTCCTTATCCTCTATCTCCTTCATTTCTTCATTCATCTCCTCCTCTATCTTTTATCTGGTCCCTCTTTTACACATCAAATGGCAGTTGCTAATCAGTTGATTGGGGTGTGTGTATGTGTGTCTCATGCATTACAGAGGCTCCCAGACCCCAAAAAACGTGGACAGTAAATGCTTTCTTGCAGGTGTTAGCATCTTGGTAATTAAAATAAAAACGCTTTGTATTTCGACTTGTAAAGCTGAAGGGGCGGAACTGGTCGATTTGTTTCCATCTCGCCCATCAACATATAATTATGAAGAACTTCATTTAGAAACTTATATCCTCAAGACTTGAGCTTGGGCGTGCGGCTGGCAGGATGAAATCCAAAGCGGCACTGCCACCAAGCGAGTTGCCCGCATGGTGTAGAGCAGGCTTCCATACCCCTGGTGTGGCCCGGTGGAGGGAGTCCCCGGAAAGGTTCTTGGAATAAAAGTGGACACTTCTCCCAGTCTGGGCCCAGGAGGACCTCTGTTCCATTATCTGGGTCATGGCTGAGTTATCTCCAAAGCCCCCCCCAGTCCTCTGCCACCCGGACCCAGCCCAGGCATAGCTGTGTGAACCATCAGTCCATACTGTAGTGCATGGCTCCTCAGTGTGTACATTACGGCTACGCCATACTGAATACCCGTGTCTGTAGTCTCTGGAGAGCACCGCTTTTACCTTCCAATCAAGGCTGAATGATGCGATGCTCCGCCTCCGCTTGGCACCGCATTGCCTTTATGGTACCTTGCCTCCGACGCTCCATGGAGCTCTGGTCAAAATGAATGACGAGGTAGCGTACAGTACATGGAGTCTGGCTCTTTGTGTGTGTGTGTTTCTAGTATTCTCTGTCAGCACTCACGAGCAAACCTGTGTGCTTTTAATATAAGCAGAGCGATTCTGAAAACACACAATGGTGCATTATTTATAAGCCTGGGGAGAGGTGTCTTCAGATCTAATTTCTCACTCCTTATGTGCTCTGATTGTCTCCACTAATTTCAGTTTGTTTAGTCAGGTAGATGCAAATGTGCCCCTCATTTGCATGTCAAATCTCAGGAAAAGTGTTTGTGTGCGTGTGCGTGTGCGTGTGCGTGTGCGTGTGCGTGCGTGCATGTGGGTAAAGGCTCAGGTTGATGGGAGGAAGAGGAATGCAGTGAGAGAATGCAATGCAGAATTTTGCAAAAGTGTTCTCAGAGTACAATGCAAAACCCTGAATCATGCATGCAGAGCGGAATTTGGACTGTACCCAGTAATTATGGAAATCCAAAAAAGAGCTGTTCAATTTCACACCCACCTAGAGAACAGCAAATCTCAAACCTTCCATAGCAAATCTGTAATCTAAAGAGAGCTGAACCTAGAGAACAGCCTCCAAAGCTAACTGGTTCTCAAGTTCTGTTCACAAACCCAAACACACCCCACTCAGCCCCGAGAGAGAAACACAGAACCCACTGAGTCATGAAAAGACAAACAAAAAAATGATTTGACACACTGGAAAGAATCAAGATCTGCGAACAGAACAAATCTGAAGCCCACCTTGTTCTTAACAGAGAGTAGACAGTACCTGACCACAGTGACGGGCCGGAAATGCGGGAACAAAACGGAGTACTGTATGTACAGATTTAGTGAGATTGGCCTTGCTAGTGAGAGATGCCACAAACGGCACACCTGAAGCCTGAGGGAAAAAGGGCTGTGTGCACGTTGTCCACAGAATGAGGTGGAAACGGAGTTGAACTTTTTGACCTCCATCCTGATTCATGAGCACACATTTCCCTCGGATCGTACAGACCCATAAGGAATTTGAAATGAAATCAAACATTAATAAAAACTCCCACACCTGAAATGCCGCAATGTGTAATAACAGCAGTACGATTTGTGGCCTGTTACCATGAGAAAGGGCCCCCATTGGAGCACAAATGTTGTAAATTTGCTCGATATATATCATTTTATCTTTAGTATTCCTTGTCACATGATATTTAAAATAGGGCCATGCAATTCATTGAACTGATTTTTCTGTAGTAAATCCTTGACTTCAACAGCATACGGGTAACTCTATTTAGCACTTGACTTGTGCCGGAGTGGTCAAGAGCACTTTACATTAACTTTTTTTAATATACCAATGTAGAGTGGCCTACGAATTCAGGTCATGATTTGTGTTTACTGCGTGAACGAGGTGTAACCCCATTCTAACCTCATTTAGTCTTCATAATCAACATACCATACATTGAATTCTAAAGTGTAGGTGATAACATGCCTGCATCTTTCCAGAGAGAAGAGCTGATGGGTGTTTTTTTAACAGAATCCTAATAATTTGTCACGGCGCCTCCTGTTGCCGGGCCTTCC
>JACXGK010008396.1:0-14222 GCA_016801125.1 Novumbra hubbsi
CAACGGGCTATCGTGGGGGGGGTGTTAGGGAAGACTCGGTCAGCAGAGGCGTGTGCAAGACTGACCGAATGGTGGCAGGCCGTACGTCTGCCCCGTCTGGGGGAAGGGGGTGTACACGGTGGTCTGGGTGAGGGGCGGGAAGGAGACCGTGCTGGGGTAAGACGTCACCGCTGGGCTGTGGGACAGACACACACTTAAAAACCTACCGTAGGAACAATATCTGCCGTAAGAAACTCCCAGTGGAGATATGGGGCAGCTATGAAGCATTATAACGGTCCTGACCTGCTTCCATGGTAGATGTGGGAGTACTCAGAGGCGGTTGTTGTGGTATGCTCTTTGCAGATCTCCGCTGGAATAAAACAAATGCAAGCAAAGCCTAAGCAAACAGGTTTTAAAAAGTAGGGTCATGTGTAGGGGTTTCTGAAGAGTTCCGTAACCCGCTAGTGTTCATGATTGATGTTAAAACATTTGATCCGTAGCCGAAAGGTTGCTAGATAGAATCCCAGTTCCAGAATGGTGTAAATCTGCCCTTGAGCAAGACTTAACTATAATTGCTCCTGTGAATGTATTAGGAGGTATTGTGAAGTACCTGTGTGTGTATAGGAGTTTATAGACTCGTCACAATTCTGAGATCCCACTCCTCCCCTGACTGAACCAGAATGTTCCCTGCTCCCTGAAATAAACAGACAACAGTCAACACCTGTAGAGAGTAAGTACAGGGTTTATTGACATTTCCACACACCCTGGCTGTAGATGGATCTCTCTTATAACCCACTCACCTCCATCAAGCTGGACATTAGACAGGTCAGAGTAGGAGTTATCTTGACCTCCTGGGTTCAAGAGAGTTGGGGGGCTCAGACCATCACAGATTCCCCTAAAAACACACATCGACATCAAATGACCCAAAGCGTGTTTAACCACAGACAACAACAATGCAATCAGGGTATTATATAATAATATTGTTCACTTCCTTCAGTGGAGACTGTCCAGAGAACATGTCCACTAATTATTTGTTTGCTCACTTAAAATAATAAATAAAGCCACACTCAGAGTGCAAAGAGTTATCATTACTTATTTTACTTAATCTCTCGAATTACAAACAACAAGTCCTATACGCAGTACTAGCCAGCACGGTCCAATGCTGGAAATACCAGAGCTATTTTGTTTAAACTTAGTTTCACTCCTTGCAGGAGACGTCCCAGCTGAGCCACACGGGCCAGGATGAAGCCCATATCAGATCCCCCTCACGCCGAGTGGTGTTAACAACTGCCAGCCTGTTACTCAATGCGGCCGATAAAGTACGCCTTATCTCAGGGTTTGGATTAAACACAGTTGTGGCGCCACCTTCAGGACTGCAGTCTAAAACAGGTTGAAAAGAGCTGAATCAATGCTGCTGTAAACATGTGATAGAAAGCTGAGCAAAGATGTTGATCTGCAGACGGAGTTCCAATAACCCAACGCTCCGGAATGAAATACTTCTTTTAAAATGACATTACATAACTTTTATCACACGGGGGAGGTGGTTTGTTGAAGGTCCATTATCTTGTCTTATTCGCAAAAGCTAATCAACATTAAAAGAACACGGTCACTCAGAAAGAATGAAATCTTTCTTGAGATGATGCAATTAGCCACGTAAAAACGAAACTTAATAATAATAAAAGGAACTTATCTAGGTACTTCCTATGTACCCAAAGCACATCACAGGTACATATGTATGTATGTACAGGTATGTACAGGTCCATACAAGGCAAAATCAAATTTTCCATTGAAAAACAAAAGAAATGCCAAATATGTGGTTAAAAACTAAGGACCAATGAGATGGAGGGAAAGAAGGTTAACTGCTGAATGCAAGGGTGAAGTGTTGGGTTTTGAAGGCCTGTTTGAAGAGGCGGGTTTTGAGGGCCGGTTTGAAGAGGTGGTTTTTGAGGGCCTGTTTGAAGAGGCGGGTTTTGAGGGCCAGTTTGAAGAGGTGGGTTTTGAGGGCCTGTTTGAAGAGGTGGGTTTTGAGGGCCTGTTTGAAGAGGCTGGCATCAGGTAGGGGCGTGTCAGAGGTGCAGGTAGGAGAGGGGGGGCAGGTTATTTCTGCCTTTGTTGGCTGAGGTAAGAAAATGAAAAACGGACCGTGGCTCTTTGTCCAATCCAACGCTGAGCTCGTGCCTGGCTTTCTTGGTCTGTGAATCACAACAAGAAACACAGACACACACGGTGACTTACCGGTCAGATCTGAAACACCACACAATGTGCAAACCGTCAGTCAGCCACGTGTCAAAGCAGGTGCAAGGCGGTGGGACAGAACTCACGGGCAGGTCCTGCGAGCGGTCAACGTCTCCCGAGGCGCGTCCTCCTGACATGTCTGCGGGCTCTCTTACTCTCTCGGTCCGGGGAAGCCGTCTGGACCCTGTTTCAGACAGGCAGGTGTGGGTTTGCACAGGGTGAGTGCACATGACCAGTGCTTTATGTAGTCTCTCCAGCCCCCCCCTCACCCAGTCATCTCCCCCATCACGGGAGTCAATCAACAGAGAGGTGCGATGTCCTCCACCAGCGGGGAGCGGTGCGAGGCAGAGCTAATCTCCCGCGGTGTTTACAGTTGGATTAAAGGGGAGCGTGCCTCCTTACATGTGACCTAGCCTACATTTTGAGAAATGTTTTTCTCTGCGGATAATTCGAGAGGCATTAGGTGTTCTGGAGCAAGCTGTCGTATCAATAGATGCTCCGCCAGATAACATCTAACCTAATTTTCAGCCACCATGCTCACCCGTTAGCATTCTGCCTGTTAGCTCTGGCCCTGGTGAATAGAGCAACCTATGACCGGCATATGGTGGGCAATGACCATCCTATGACATGCGAACGAACAGCCTATGACCAGCATTTTAGGGAAGAAAATAGGTCACCTTAAACAATTTAAAAAAATATATACAATTCATCACACAATTGTTAAAGAAACCGAACACAAGATCAGTCAATTCAAACAAATTATGAAGGAGTGTTGCCAGTCAATGGACTGCAAAGATCCCTTTCTCTGTAAAACTACACTTAAATCACTTCCCAACCAAATAGAAATGCCATGGCAAAAACAAAACCTGATGTTTCTCTAAAATGCCCGTTTTTATTTAATTAAATAATTTGATTTGTGGAAGCATGTCTACAAAAATGGAATCCCCTATTAGTGAGCTGCTATAAGACTAACAAAAAACGAAAAGTGATTCAATTACGACTTTAAAGTGTCATTAACATCTTTGGACGGATTCAAGATGTGACATACAGCTGGCATCGTCCTCTATTCAATCCAGGCACGTTTTCTGTTCTCCAGTCCGGCTCGTGAGGCTATTGTGAACCGGACACCATGTCGTTTGTCCCGACCACCAAGCGCAAGCTTGACCTACTCTCCGCACATGTCGACATCAGTAACCTGTACTCACTGATGGTCTGATTTAACCCTGCGGTCTTCAGCCATATGGTTCACCAGCTCTTAAAACCTTAACTATACATTTCTAGCTAACTGAATCACAGCGAGCGCGCGCGCGTACACACACACACTTCAGCAAAACAATGAGGCGAGATAACCAGTTAAAAGGAGATACACATTCATGTAAGTATCCTTATTTAATACGATACAACACAAATCTACGTAAAATATGACTGATTACAACATCATATTTGATCACCTAATAACGACTGATCCACTTTCTGTATGTGTGGGTTACAGGTAGCGACGATTAACTGAACCCGGTACAACAGCCGAGTTCTGACTAATGGTCACGAACTGAAGGGCAGACGTCAAATTAAATTATTTTTATTAAACATAATAATTGAGAACCCTAAGAATAGCCAGTCTTCACAAAGGCCAATGATTCTAGAGTTGCTGTTGTACGTGCCATTGGAGCCCTGGTTAAGGCGTCGCAAGTACACACTGATCCCACTATGCGGTTGAGTTTACTTGGTTAGGCTACTGCTTGAAGTACACTTGCTTACAGTTGTTAGCACCTCACTAATGCAAACGAGCATTCTGTTGAGTAGCAAAGGAATTGTTGCCAGTATGGTGTTTTTTCTGCTAACATTGCCCCGTTTATGAGTTTTGTAGCAGCAATGATGTTGTCCAGACGAATGTTATTCATTTCAACCAAGGCTCACTGACCGTGAAACTAGGTTAGTTAGCATGACTGAAACCGCAACGTTCTAGCTAGATGTTAGCAAATATGAGCAAATGCTAATATTTAAACTCTAACCCATTCAAGAGGACCAATATTAACATTTGTTTCGTGCATCGTGTCCAAACGTATTTTTGAAACGAATTTATATCACTAGTAAAGGGGCTTTAAGTAAGCATGCCGAACTGAAATATGAATAACATCCCTAGATAGCTGCCTACCCACACCAACATTGAATTGGACCGATGATGTTAGCACTGGCTTGCAGGTTAGCTGAATGTTAGGTTTTGAGTATATAGTAGCCTTTACTGCAATAGTAGCCATTTCCTGACAAACTAAATACAAGGGTATTACTAATGATGGCACGCCTACTATAACATTCTAAATATGCGGAGTCAAGGACGGTTTCTGAAGGTGAAGTCCAGTTACAATACTACTAGCTAGCAAACATGGTAGATAACTCGCTAAGATAGCTAGTACAGTACTAGCTAACTAGTTGTCTTCATTTGTATAGCTAACCAGCTGCCGAACAAGAGGCATTTCAAATATATTGCTAAACGGGGTTTCACGATAATTCAATGATATTCAAAATGTACATTTTAAACGGGATTATTGTTGATATAGTAAGGTAGAACTTTCCAACTAGCTAACGGTTTTACCTAACGAACAGCATTGTTTTTAGCTAACGAACGCTAGCTCTTTCTTGATGCTATGCTGGCTAGCTAACGGATTATTTCGGTCTAAGTGTGTTAAAACTTCCTTTTCAAACGTTCGGTATTCACCAATATGAATATAGGTCACATAGATCAATAATTAGAGTTGGACAAAATGTACCTTACCATTGGGGTAACGTGTTTAATTTTATTCGAATGCCTTTGTACTGAATCCACGCCGCTTAGCTTTGTCTGTTGTTAAGGACCACTATTTAGCAGGAAGTATTGGCTTGGCCGTACGCGTGCGTCTTCCCTGATCACACGATCTAGTCTTTATTGTATATTTAAGAATGATATACTGATAAAGAAAACTTCTCCGATTTTTATTTATAAGCGAATTGGATTTGGTTATCTTGTGTTCAGTACTAAATAATGAAATGTATATGGAATATAACTGATTAATGAAGCCAATTCTCCCAGCACGAATAATACACGTAGACAACAGGCAAGGTTCACAAATTGGCGTTTTTTATTGTGAAAAACCCCCCATATTAATCCAATGTAGTATGTTTAGGTAACGTGAAGAACGTACTACTTTAACTTTCTGTTCGAAACAGAATTATGAATGTACCATACAACTATGTCATACAACTGTCATATGTCCCCCCCCCCCAAAAAAAACAGTTCTTTATTAATTCCATTTTAATTTGGTTAATCAATTTTATTTACATTTTGAACAGATGGATTACAACTAAATATCTATTTCATCAATACTTGAAAATTGTCCTCTGGTCTTTAAATATACAGTACATAATGTGTCATAGCATGTAAATAATTACAAAAGCAATTAAGTAAAGCTTCCAAATATGGAAGAAAATCTTTATTATGTTGTGTTTGTTTGTCATTTTCTACAATAAGAAAGAGTTACCATGGAATGGTTTGTGGACATTAATTGTGGATTCAGCACGTCTGTGTTTAGGTCAACACTTTCAGACTCGCCAGGAGACTTCTGTATGAAATGTTCATCAGGGGATTTTCCTCTATAAATAAATGTTTTCTGACCCATTACAGTCTTATCATACATATCGTTCAAGGCCAAATAAAATGTAGTCAGTGAAAATCTTTTTTTTAAAAATATATATATATATATATATTGGCACCTGGTGAACACTTCTGTTCTCCCTTAATCTCAGTTATTTTAGAGGATAATTTCTCATATAGTAAAGACTAATTGAAACAAAACATGATTAAATACAACAATACCAGGCCACGCCTTTAATGTTATTGCACTATTCTGTACCATTATTAAAGTAATGGCCGTAGCACTGTCAAAGCACTGTGAAAGCACTGTGAAAGCACTGTCAAAGCACTGTCAAAGCCCTTTCAGTCTGAGCTTTTGTCATTGCAGCAGAACAACCTTTGAAGTCGTTGTCGAGACCATGAGGACAACAGGGAGGAAATAGATCGACACACGTAGATCAGACCGTTCTAACACAGCCGTTCTAACATGGCTGGGACACACAGGCACACTGTAGAGAATAAAAGACAGTTACAGTTCCTTCCTAACAACCTAGGAGGGTTTCTGTACACAATGCAAATGGATATGTACGTACATCACAATGCATGTATACCGTTGAGTGTTTCGCCAGCAAAACAGCAATCCATGTTACTAGCGGTTACATTTTGATATATGTGCTATTTCTGCAGATGACCCATCATTGCCGGTCAAACTGATTACCCCCGTCTCTGTATTTGCGATAAAAATATATTAATGTGTCTACTAACAGTTATCGATAGTCTCGTGAGGGAAAGGGGTTCGGTGTGTTAAAGTGCAGGTATTAGAAGAAAAACTAAAGTAAAAAAATAGGACATACTTTTTTACACATAGGGATTATACATTTGTTTTTAGACATATAGATGAAAAAGTTGATAGCTTGCTAATATATTATTGTTGGTATTTGTCAAAGATCCAAAAGAACAATGTGTTTTCACAGAAGAAGTTTGTAATTACTTAAACTGACATTCAGTAATATTTGGTCAGATAAAGACTACCTTACTGTACTATGACGTGACAGTGCAGATTCATTGTAAAATAATATATTCTATGCATGTTCCATGTATCCATGCAATAAATTGCCATTATTTTGTGTTAACGTTAACAATTGTTTGAGATTAAACAAGCAATGCAATCCGGTACAATTAACTTAAAACAGGAGCAGATGTGTAAATCATAATGGTAGACAGAAAGGGCAGGAAGCTGTGGCTCTGTCCTGCCGGCACCACGGTCCAAACAGACAGGGCTCTGGGTGTCCGATGCACCACGGCCCAAACAGACAGGGCTCTGTCCCGCCGGCAGCACGGCCCAAACAGACAGGGCTCTGGGTGTCCGATGCAGCACGGTCCAAACAGACAGGGCTCTGGGTGTCCGATGCACCACGGTCCAAACAGACAGGGCTCTGGGTGTCCGATGCACCACGGTCCAAACAGACAGGGCTCTGGGTGTCCGATGCACCAGGGTCCAAACAGACAGGGCTCTGGGTGTCCGATGCAGCAGTGCTTGGCGCCTAGCCGGGTCTGTCCGGCACGGTTCACCAGTGTCACGTACTGTGAGGCACTTCATCCTTCCACTTCATCCCAGATACAATGGTTCCAGAGAAAAGCCCTTTCCTTGGTACAAAATGTCATCACCGTTTCACCGCCAACATCACACTTTGCATCGGTTTCGGGGTGGATGGGGGGGGGGACTCGCATGCAATCTACAGCCCACGTGCAAGAACCCCACGTGACCTGGAGAGGCCGGTCTGGAGCCCCACGGGCCATGCAAACGTCCTCGCGGGTCTCATTCACGGCACGTGGTCCCTGGCCTGTCTGTTGTCTCTGTGTCTGTTCCCCCTCTCGTCTGTGGGCGGGTGGAGGATCGATGTGGCGGAGGTGTCGCTTTACAGGAAGCCGTCGGCGGGTCCGTAGGAGAAGCCCGGGAAGGCTCCGGCGGCCTCTCTGACGCTGCTGGTTACCATCAAGCCATCTGTGTTGCACAGGGACGAGGTCACGGGGAGGTGGGTGAACTCTGGGTCAAAGTGTCTGAGGTCCGTGGGTCCGGTCTGTGGAAACCAAACGCATTAGTATGTTGGAGACTTTATACATCGAAATTCACGCACAGTTTGTCTTGTACTTGTTTGTGGTGATTTTAAAGAATAAAGATATATTTATAAATATGTCTATATATTTTTTTTTTTATGTTTCTGTTGATGAATATGGATGAACTCACCACTGATGGAACGTAAGGGGGAGTAATCTTCCTGGCCATTAGGTCATCCCAGTTGATAGGGGAAAAAAAAGCATGGCATCTCAGCTCCATCTAGAGGCAGATCAGAACAAAACATCAATAAACCTGCATACCACAAGAAAAGGAAAAGCATTTGGCGTGTGCTTCTGTGCGCGCGTGTGCGTGTGTGTGTGTGTGTTGAGGTGTGCGTGAATACTCACAAAATCGTCTTTCGCTCCCAGCCTCTGGGTGCAGTCCTTTTGCAGGAGCCCCTCTAAGAGTTCTCTGCCCGCGTTGGAAACGTTAGGCTTCAGTACCAGCGGCTTGTTCAGAATGTTGTTGTACATCTCAGCTGTGTTGCGACTGTAGAAGGGGGGCTGTATGGGCCGAGGGACAGAGGGACTAGGATTTACAACGTGCCAGTAGGTAACTGTTAAGTAACTACTAGTAAGGCATTATTAACGCCACACGAGCACTGAGACGTTTTTCCCCACAATGCCTCCCTCTTTCCTTCATAGTGCAATATTGTTTCCGAGGCCCGTTAAGCTCGGGTCAGAACAAGTCAACTGTATGGAGAACAGGCATCAGCGACGACTCACCAGGCCGTACAGCATCTCGTAGAGAACCGACCCGAGGCACCACCAGTCCACAGTGCGGTCGTATGCCTGCTTCTGCAGCACCTCGGGGGCCAGGTACTCCGGGGTTCCACAGAAGGTCGTGGTGGTCCCCGTGGGCGTCAGGCCCTCTTTGCACAGGCCGAAGTCGGTCAGGACGATGTGGCCCGTCGAGTCCAGGAGGATGTTTTCAGGCTTCAGATCTCTGCGGAGGAGGAAGGGGAATGGTTAGGAAATAAATCCACTGCTCTCTGTTTTTATTCACTAGTCATCGCTGTGAAGGTTCAACCGTTATGTGTAATGACACACGGCCACCACCAGGGGGCACTGTGTGATTATTAGTTCTCACCTATAAACGATATGAAGAGAGTGGAGGTATCCCAGAGCGCTGGCGATCTCTGCAGCGTAAAACCTGGCCCTGGGTTCTAGAAACACTCTCTCTCTCTGGAGGTGGTAGAAAAGCTCCCCTCCGTTGACGTAGTCGAGCACAAAGTACAGCTTGTCAGTGGTCTGAAAGGAATAGTGTAGCCCCACGAGGAATGGATGTTTGATGTTCTTCATCAGCACACTTCGCTCCGCCATGATGTGTTTTTGCTGGAGGATGAAAGCAAGAGGGAGAGACCCACATGAGCACCCCGCTCACGATAACAGTGGATCCGTTTCTACCATGGTGCAACCAAGCGTCTCGCTGTTGGCTTTTGCCTGGAGAACTAGTTGTGCATTTCTGACTCACCTCTTTCTTCTTCAGGATGATCTTCTTCTGTAAAACCTTGACGGCGTAGTATTTGTTGGTCTCCCTGTGTCGGGCCAGCAGAACCTTTCCAAAACTCCCCTTGCCGATGATTTTCAGGTAGTCGAAATGACACGGTTTAATCGCCAGTTCCTCTGCTAGTGAACTTCTTGGGGAGGTTCGGAACATCTGATCACCAATATATGAAGAGAGAAGGTAAGAATTGCTATCATCAGGCTCCAGTCAATATTCATGGTGACTTCTGGCCGAGTCTGGCAAAGACGAATGTTATTCTCACCGGATTTAGAAGTTCATCATCATCCAGGTCTTCATTTTGGTTCTCATCGATTTGGAGGAAGTCAACTTTGGAGCTGAGGAATGACCAAAGGCAGTGTTACACTCAGAAAGTCACAGCATTAGAACTATAAAAAGGAATCCTCTGTCACTGAGAATTCTGTGAGATTATTTTAGCTAATACACCCACTGCCACTTTAGACAGGAGTGACCTCAACATGACAATGGGTTTTCGTGTGACTATTAGTATCTTATTTCAAGAAAACTATTGGGGTAATAGACGGCTAGAAAAGGCTCTGTGTGTAATTTACTGGACCCAAATAAGGCATGACTGTCACTTTTCTCTAAATTCTGAGAGACACATTTGCATGTGATCTGCCACACAATTTGTGCAGAAGACTAATTCTAGGCAGGCAGGAGAGGTGCCCACTCTCTGCTGTACCCGTCCAATACCTGGAGAGGTCGGAGCTTGGGAAAATTCCACTGAGCCAAACACCTACCTGGACATACTGTCCAGGACACACGCATTCAGTGGTGCGCGCTTAGCAGAATTAACCGGTTATCCCTGTCTGGGAAAAGCATGGGATTTGCAGAAGAGGAACTTAAGCAGCGGATAGGCCATGGCGGGGACGCGCTTGACATTAAACAACTATTCTTGCCCTGGCTTTGCCTGTTCCCTGGCCTCGGATTAAGCGTGGGACAAATACCGCCAGGAAACGAGAGCGCGGTAGCGTTACGTGAGGCTGATTAGATTGGATTGGATATTTACAGTACAGGACATCGGTGCCCTGGGTCCAACTACCGGTTCGCTATTATTAATAGATACGTCGGTCTAACGTTGTAATGCGGTCCAGACCGACGGGCTGACGCTCTGATGCCATCAGTGTTCGCACTTGTCTCATAGAGACAGTACTTAGGATATTTGGTATATATCTATACTTTCACAACACATAATTTGTCATGATCTTATTGTATATTATAGACATATCTAATATAGCCCAAAAAAACGATTGACTGAGTCACATACGCACTCCATGTAATACTTACTGTTGACAAATATTTGGGTTTGACACCAGCCTGGATATAAAGTCGTTTAGTCCAATTTTCCTCTCCTTGATGAAAGCTGCAATACAAAAACAAGCATTTACATTAGCTGGGAGCCATGAGAATACAACGTCATGATTGAAAACCGCATTTTAAAAGATCTAGGTAGGCTATACCGTTGCATAACCAGGACAAGAACTGACCTATTACCTGCCCGACATAGCATTTACATGTCATCAAACGTTAACACAATCTTAAAATAATATTTCCCATTGCCTGAGCTTCAAACAAGATATTGGAATGGGTCGTGCCATACGCATTTTATGCCTAATTAAGTCGCTACGCACACAATTCTGACGCATTGCCTAAAAAAACACGAGTATTTCACAAATACTTTAATAAACCACCTATAGGTTAAGCCATCAATAGAAATCTGACCGCATTCCTATGTTTAATTCATTGCAAGATCTAGTATCTGCTGCCTTCGCCAGTCACGAAAGTTCCAGAATGAATATGCCTTTGAATGAGCCTAAAACAAATAACAAACACTAAAACGATGTGTACTATTCCAACCACAACGTAAAAGCCGCATGTATACAAAATAAAAGCAAATCGCAGTAGCATAAAGGACATAATTATAACCTACCAGTGAGAACAGATACAATTCCCCTCATCTTGCAATAGGATAAGTCACACGGAGCCTCCGTTACAGCCATGCTTAAAAAACACCCAACAAAAATAAAAATAAACTAAAAAAAAAAAGAAGTAAAAGTATAAATACAAAGCCGCGTTGTGGAATAGAAAAGATCTAGTCGCAATTGATCCAACCAACGCTCACTGACCGGCAAGTCACACCTGCCAAACGACCAGTTCTGAATGACTTTCTAGTGCGCCGAGCGGACTACTGTTATATACGGAGCACGTGGTATGAGGAGATAGGCAAACTGACTTTAGTTGGTTACCAAGCAACTGTTCGTGATGTCACGGGATTCCGCAGGTCCGTGTATTGCCTGCAGGAGGCGGGGAAACGCAAGGAGCGCCAGTCTGCCCCCCCCTCCCCCACGAAAACGATGAAGACTGATGTATGCACAAACCCGTCCAACGTTGAACCCGACTTCAGTTACCACAGTTACCTTCGGTTGACTAATGTGCATTTCATGGTTAACACATTACATCAACTTTACATCTTTGTGCTCATCAGAGGATGTAACCCAGTCAATTAAGTCAAATGGAAATGCAGTCGAAAAATATAGCAATGAATAAAAATACTTCTGTTTACAGTCGTATCACATATTTCTTTGTCCACATTGTCTTACAATGCTCCACTAGATTATTGAACAGATTATATAGCAAGACGGCACAAGCGTGTCTGGTACGTGACCAATACACAACGGTTAAGACGGGAAACTATACAACATGAGTTGATTTATGGGGAACAGGGAGGTTTCTCATCATCCACCCGCAAACACTGACCTTCACGTCAGGGAATGCATTATGTTAACAACCATCTGGCAGTGAAATTGATGTGCCTCGCTACAGATGACACACCAAATGGAACCAAACACCCCCATTATAGAGGGGTGGACTTCCTGTTGCTGCTTAAAACAAACTAAACAAAACTCAGAACTCTCAGGGGGAAGTTCCTGAGTGAGGTTATACCTGTTTTACATCCATTCATGTTAGGTTATACCTGTTATACATCCAGTCATGTTAGGTTATCCCTGTTATATATCCAGTCATGTTAGGTTATACCTGTTATATATCCAGTCATTTTAAGTGATAGTCTGTCATTTGGGAGGGTGAGGCTAGCGCCTGACATTTGTCACACAAACACATGCACCAACAGCTCACTCTCTATCATGCATTGTGTCATGCTAGGGTGGGATTTCACCACTGCAAAGGGAACATTTGTCACCACAACAGACTGTAAAACTCAATATGAGTTCGGTGACACAGTTTTATCCATTTTAAATAAACATCCAGCATTACTTCAGCACCCCAGACGGTCTTGATTCAGCGTTACTTCAGCACCCCAGACGGTCTTGATTCAGCGTTACTTCAGCACCCCAGACGGTCTTGATTCAGCGTTACTTCAGCACCCCAGGAGGTCTTGTCCCTGCGGATGTGGTTTGGTGTTTTTGCACTGCAGCTACGCGTCACCCCCGCCTGTGGTGATGATGCATGTTTCCGTGGTCACGGGACGCTCACACTCCGCCCCTCTGTCACCATCGGCAACGCCCGGATGAGCGTGGGCAGCTCCCTGCTGTGACGAAAATGAAAGTATCTACAGTGATGGAACGGGGGAACTCCTTTCCTCTCTCAGACGAAACCTGATTGGGCTCCTCCCCCTCTGAATTTACTCAGAGCCGTCGTCATGCTTTCGCAGTCTGCGGTCGGAAACGGCCATGAACCGTGGTGACTGAAGTTCGAGGGAACTCGTATGTTCTGCTTTGACATGTTACATGGCTGTTAGGCGTGCGGCCAAGCCGTGGCGGGGACAGCTTGGTCCGTTTTTACGCGGTAACGAGGTGACCTCTCACTCTCCTTAATCGAACCCCACGCCAGTGCCAGCGTGGTCACATAACGGCTTTGAAGGTTAGGTTTATTCACGTATTCATGTTTGCGTCTCGCTGGGTTGGTTCCTCGCTTCTGTGTCCTCATGTGGAGCCTTCAGAGAGGCAGTGTGCAGAGAGGACCATGGGGAAGTGATGCACCAAGTAGTGAATAGGGTGTCATTTGTGGACCATCTGCTCTTAAATGGAGGCGGTGGGTCAGGGCGGGATGAGTCACCAAGCCAGGCCCAGCTGCCTCACCAAGCAACCTGCTGTGCCTGGCTGGACCAACCATCTCTGGAGGGGGGCTGTTGCCTAGGCCTCCCCTACATACCTCTCACTCAGTGTGGGTTGGAGCAGAGTCGGCAGTGGGCGGGGGTGGAACCAGCCTCTGAGCATCTCCGTTCTGACTGGCTGAGGGAGTGTCAAGTCCCAAATGTCCCCTTATTTCTCACTGACTCTGGTAGGGCTCCATGTAGGGACGAGGCTGCCATTTGTGACAGAGGCTTTGGCTTTCCAGCCACCCAGTCACGCTGCCAGCAGCTCCATTGATTCCTCCCATTCACATGCAGTGAGTTGCTCTGTTGAGTAATGAATAGACCTCTGGCTGTCGTGTTACAGCACATCTCTCTCCAGGCTGTCGTGTTACAGCACATCTCTCTCCAGGCTGTCGTGTTACAGCACATCTCTCTCCAGGCTGTCGTGTTACAGCACATCTCTCTCCAGGCTGTCGTGTTACAGCACATCTCTCTCCAGGCTGTCGTGTTACAGCACATCTCTCTCCAGGCTGTCCTGTTACAGCACATATTTCCCTACGTCCCTGATCACTGCCCTTCAATGGCTCTCTGTTATTCAATGCCCACCCCCATCCCAAAAAGCGCCATATTCTGTATTGCACAGAGTCCAGAGTGCTGGGGGTGGT
>JACXGK010008397.1:0-14746 GCA_016801125.1 Novumbra hubbsi
ATGATAAATGGGGATATGAGGGGGGGTGGGGTAAGGGATGATGAATGGGGATATGGGGGGGTAAGGGATGATGAATGGGGATATGGGGGGGTAAGGGATGATGAATGGAGATATGAGGGGGGGTGGGGTAAGGGATGATGAATGGAGATATGAGGGGAGATGGGGTAAGGGATGATGAATGGAGATATGAGGGGGGATGGGGAAAGGGATGATGACTGTCAATAGTTCATAATGAAATAATTAGTTTTGTTTAACAACATCTTACCATTTGGATGGTAAGTAAAGTCCATATTGATGAGAAATGTATTTGTGACAAGCTAAATTTTCTGTTAGGTTATGTAACCTTTCACAACCTAATATCTAAATGATGTAGCTGCGGTTGAAGCTCTTTTTTATATCCACCTTTTCTCACAGTCTGAGAGGGTGAGGCTACTTGAACCCCTTACTTCATATGAATGCTCCACTGGGCAAGCAAACGGTCCAGGTTTTTTGGGGACGTAATACGCATTAAAGCACTGGTTTGATGAGGCAGATGCCTGTTACCACCATCCTCCTGATTATGCTTTGTCCCAATACACTGAGGACCGTCAACATATCCTGGCCAATCCCAGTCCTAACAGGTATGATGGCTAATTATTATGTGTAGAACATTTAGTACATCCAGTTCCGAAGACCAGGCTTCAGCAGACAGGGAAGATTGTAGGGGGGGGGGGGGGGGGGCTTAAAAGAAGGTGTCCAGCTTCCTGAAGTGTCCTATACAAATGACTAATAACATATATACCGTAATCTGTTATCCGATTAAAACAGGCGATGGCTACGTGACTGATATTATGAGGACAGCGCTCCCAGTTCTCCCCGATGGGGCTGAGTAGTCCTGGAAGGCCTCTCGGTCCTCTGGCCTGGATGCAGTGTGTTTCCATGAATGAAGCCATGGGGTGCTCTATTTTACAAGCTGCTCCAATGGAGGATGTTTTTGTGTGGACTTGGAAGGTGATTTGCATCTCAAACAGTTCCCCTCCCGCCACTCTGCCTCCGTGGCCCGGGGCTAATGTTCCCTTTCCGCCCAGACCAGGCCCCGCACCTGTGGATCACACACACACACAACCACACACACACACCTGCAAACACACGGTCAGCGTACAGCTGCAGGCTATAGTTGACCTCTCTGCCCCGCTCGCTGGCTAGACTGTAGGCTTAATGATCCTTCACTGGACATCTGTGGACCCCGGGCTGGATTAGGAATGCCATGGAGGCCTTTTTGGATGTAGCATAAGTTACACTAGCTTTCTAATGAAGACGTTTACAAAATGGCGGCCAGCTCAGGTTTCTCAGAAGTTCCTGAGAGTACCTCCATTGGAAAACATCTTACATCAGCTGTATGCTTTAGTAGCTTATGGAGCTCGGTTTATATGTTGTTACAGCCATAATGGAACCCTAACATGTTTACACAGGTATAGACTAACATTTTCAAAATATTTCCTATTTAGACAGTCAAAATGTGGACGTGCTAAATATATATTCATACTAACAAACGATCAAAAATAAAGGTAATGCTTGCTAAGTATTAGATTAGGGTGAGGTTTAGAATAAGTGTTAGTGTATGGTTTAGGATAAGGTTTAAGGTCAACGTTAGTGTTAGTAAAGAGTTCATCGAAATGTTATTGACTGTCTTTTGATAGTGTCTCCAGACTGACTAACCAAATAAAATGTTACTTTGAAAATCTTAATATAATTTATTGAATTAATATTGATTTGTGTTGACTGTGATTATGGTGTTCCTTCTTGGTGCTTTTTTCTTGACTGATGTTGAGCTAATTAGTATGTGTTTTCAAAACTGTTTTCATAATGAAACTAATTCACACAAGTAGGTGTTAGTTAAATATTGCTTGAAAAAAAAAGAAAAAAAAATGAACGTAATGATAATGTTGCAGAGAATGGCTCGTAGCAGAACGGGGTAAAAGTACATCAAGGGCGTGAGCAATAAGCATGACTGTGACCGCTCAACACACACTCTCTCTTCAGAATAGCACACACATCTCTGAAAATGACAGCATCGGTGACAAGAACAGCGCTGACTAGCCTTATTACTGAAAAAGAGAGCCAATCATATTCAGAGAGCAGACTTATCAGAGACATTAAAAACCAACCCTTCCTGCTAGAAGGGTAACCAACGGTGTTTGAATGGAAACACGTCTCGGCGTCTGGTTTTGTAATGTCCCCTCTGACAGTAATGTCATTCAGTACCTCGCTGTGCCAGTTGTCCTGGTGCCAGCTGCACGAGCTCTCAGACTGGCATTGGTGGCGCTTAAACATTTGGGGGCACTGGGATCATGGCATCGGGCCTGCTCACTTCTCACCTCCATGCATCTCCTCAAGAACGGTTCTTGGTTCAAACAGTATTTGTTTTCTTTTTTTCCGAGCGCTTTAGCTCCGTGCTCGGAAAACAATTGAACCATTGGTCTGTCGAGTGCAAGCCCAGTCCATCTGTCACTCCAGCTGGCTCGGTGAAACGTCGAAAGACTTTAAAAGATGCCAGTCCTATTTGAACTCGGAGGTAATCATTTGCTGAGTAGACAAAACACACTCTGCTTGTTAAGCTGGTGTTGATGCACCCACCCTTTTAAGGAATCATTTTTCACAACTCTCAACCTCTATGGCCTCACAGCTGAGAGAGAAATGTCCTCTAAACACCAAAAGAAAAGAACATCCTGAGAATGGGATTATCTTTGCTCCTTAATAAGATTTATTTTTGCGGGCTGGCTGTTTTAAACCGTCTAAGCTTTTTCATTGAAGCAAATGAAAGCTGTACAACATTAGAATATTGGTCTCGATTTGCAAATACATTCCTCGTCAGACACAAACAGCCCAGAGTCAATAGAGACTACTGAAAGAGAGCGAGGCGGGTCCATTACCTAGCCGTATGGCCTTGCAACTGCTACTACCTTTCGTAATTCACTAGTTTAAAACATGCAACGGTCACACTGCAATAAAACATGTTGAACACACTGAGCCCAGAATAATGACTGTGTGTTCACTGTACATAATGAACAGCCAGGCTCACGATGTGTAGGTCTCAGACACTCCATCTTGCCCTGTCACTAGATCCAGGAAAACTTGGTTTCAGCACTTTAGGCGGTCAACAATAAAAGTGCTTACACATTCTGTAGTGATCCAAGCGGTCGATGGCTGCATGAGACTGACGGAGCTGTGAAATATAGTACAGAGAGAAGGTTTAGGATGAAGAAAAAGGTCTGATGTCAGGTCAGGATGCCCTGGGTATTACCCCTATTTAACCTAGACACGGCATGTCACCCAAAACCACTTAAAGCAGGGAGACGGGCCTTAAAAGCATATCACCTAAAGAGGTTCTAAGGTCATTAATGCCATGTCAACTAGAACAAAGAGGTTTAGCTCCCCCTTAAAACATGTTTATTTCAATGGGTAGACAAACCAGGCTGAAATACCACAACTGTTCTAGACGACGAAAGGAGACAACAGCCATTATTCTCACGTACAAACCGTCCACATTTGTTTTCGCCTACCGGCCGAGAGCGATTCATTGGAAGGTAAGCAGTGTTATGGCTATATGGCTGTGTATAATGGTCACATTCCTTAAACGGACATCTTTCACCAAGCCCTAATCTACTGAGTCCCGCTTGTAAGCCTCCCCGTCCACCGTTAGATATTAGCTTACACTTAGCATTTCATCTTTACAATCTTTACCATCACAGAAACCTGGGAACTGGGAGTTCCAGAAGCAGCTCTGAAGCCACACATCACAGGCATACACACAACGTGCTGGACTAAACTGGGAAGCTCTCAAAGTTGTTTTTGTTTAGCGTGAATTGGCGTGAGTCCTCTCCAAGGGCTTATTCACTCCAGACTTTTTTCAGAAACCAGGCATGACAATTATAGTAGACCCGAAGGATCTCCGTTCTTCATCAGCACATAGAAAGGTGTTTTGTCTAGTTTTTTTGTTTGTTAAGGCGTCGTGGCTGGGTGGATCATTAGTTCAGACCCAAATGAGGGGCTCAGATATCAGCTTCCACATCCTGCTCCTGGGCTCTGATCAGCCAACCCTCTCCCAACGGCCCCCTCTGGAAAAAAAAACCCAAATCAAGGTCAAAGGTTAGTAATCACTCTTTCTCCCAAGCAACCTCAACAAAGTGGCAGTCTGTTACATGCTCACATTTTCATCAGGAACATTATTGTGTGAAAATATGAACCACAACAGGGTTGGCAGCACCCTGTCCTACAAAAAGAGTTTTACTAAGCTCTTCTACTGCCTTCAATTTAAATCAGATGCCCTTTTACATTCTTTGTGGTCGGCTCTGAAGCACGCACCAATAAAACTGAATGGGGGTGTGTCAGCTGGACAAAACTCTTCAGATTTCATCAGTTCACCAGATTGAACACCGGACACTTAAAGCTGGGGTAGTGCTAACAAAAAACTAGTACTCATCTGGCTAAGTTAATCAATATCAATCTTTAACATTAAACAGAACTTCTGTGAAAAGTTAAGATAACTTAGATTCCCTCAAAGTTACTCGTAATAAACTGTCCAGGCAATTTATAGACATTAATGAGAAGAAAAGAAGAATGCTATGCTATATATATATAAGGACAATAAAGAGGACAGACCTTATACACAGAATATAAAGAGTACTGACTGTATATAATGACAATAAAAAGGACCGGCTGTACATACAGACACTAAAGAGGACTGACTGTATATACAGACAATAAAGAGGACTGACTGTATATACACACAATAAAGAGGACTGGCTGTAAATACAGACAATAAAGAGGACAGACTTTATACACGGACAATGAAGAGAACTGCCTGTGTGTTAACTAATCTATGGTAGCTGTCCCTCTACAGTATATTCCATAGAATATAACACATTCATAAATCCACTGATAAGACAAAAGACATGGCCTGCCAGTTTCTATTATTGGATTGTGTTCAGGTCCCTTGGCTCCTCCGAAGGCATTGTGACAGCCCTGGCTCGTATTTAAATGCAGACACTCAACCAAAACAGAAAGAACATTTTCAAGTTGCACACTTCAGAAAATCTCTAAATGCAGCACTTCTGAGGATAGTGGATAGGATAGAGTTAGACAACAGGCCAAAGATAAGATGGTAACGATGTGATATTCTATTCTTACTGCACATTCACCAGTCCATCAATGATGCATAACCAATTCAGGAACAAAGAAAACACAACGCATCTGTTGGGAGACTGGTGGCGATATAACATGTTCGCCTCTCTCCTGACGGCGGAGGATCCAACAGAATTGGTGTCACGGGATGATGACCTGGAGGTTTATGACAGAACAGGAGAGTCGGTTCGAAACAGCATGATACCAGCCCCCAGAGGGAACCTGAACACCTTTCCAAAGAGGTGTTGATTAAAAAAAACACCTCATTTGAAAAAAAAAAACAAGGAAAACGTTACTGGCATCTTACCCGGGTTAAATTCTCCAGATGAACAATTGGTCAAGGCGGCATCCTGTGAGAGTCCTGTCCTTTTGGCGTTTAAATGCCCCCTAAGCCATTAAATGCACCATATACATAGCTCCTGGCCTATTCACCGAATACATGGCTCTGGGCGTATTCACTCTTGATGTCTCCGCCTGCCTCTCGTCATGTACTGTTGACTTCAGGCTGTGGTTCCCACAGCGCTGTGGATCCTGAGGAGAGCGGTGGGGTTGCCACCAGTCTTGACACCCGGGGTAAGGCTTGTTCTGTGGCTGGGCAGTCTTCCGCCATGCGGATCTCATTACGTTACCATGTTATTCACTGTCAAGCTCCGTTGTCAAGCTCGAGTATCCGGTTGTCACGCATGACTACAAATGACGATACCATATTAGAAAATCACCCGAGTTAAAGTGAAAGTCACCTTGTGAAACATGTTTTAGCCTATTCTGCGCAGGGGGGCTAAAAATCTGAATTTGGACGATATGTGTGAAATGCATGCGTTTGCATGTGTGCAGAGAGGTCGGTTTTCTGTGTGACCTGAATATAGATCCATTTTCATCAAGCTGTATCCCTAAGAGGAAGCTTCTCGCTGAACCATGGGTCTGTAATCTGGTGATGGCTATCAATCCACTAATGCATTTAGAAATAGTATAAGAACTACATCAAGTACTTGTATTGAAACGTTTCCCAATGTTGCAGAATAGCTGTATACACACCCAATGCATACATCGACCATATTTTTATTGGCTATAAGACATTTGTCAGTCTGATGTATTACTGAGCACTCTGACCACGCACAAATTGCATTCAGGAAATGCATTTAGTTATTGATAAGCACACTCCTAAATACTTACTGTTAGAGTTGTTAAGGCTCCATTGGTCAATGAGGAAATGAAAATAATGGACAAGAGAGAGACAAAGCGGTTGGCAAACTTACTGTAAATTCAGAAATTATGAAACCAAGCTGATCAAAAAGAAGGAGAAACAGTGTAATGAAACTAAGATCAAAGTAAGCCTAATGAGGGAGCTTTTAACTCAACTCCATCCTTTATAGAATCCAATGAATCATTCATCCCAGAATGTTTTGATGTGAGCAATCATTCCTATGAGTCATTGGCACGGTGGACAAACATACCCCCAACGACTGTTAGCTATCACCCTGTTACATAACACACCTAACCATGACCATTTTGATCTCTAATCAAGTATTTTGGAAAGCGTGGCAATTGTTTTCGTCCTTAAGCTACGACGATCACCTGGCATTGATAGATAAGAATTAAAAGATGACATTATACTGGTCATCAATTGCACTTAATCCCCAAACAAAATGTAACATCCGCTTTTAACCAAGCCCCACACATAAGAGGTGGAGTGGGCTAACCCTAACCGCTTTTAACCAAGCCCCACACATAAGAGGTGGAGTGGGATAACCCTAACCGCTTTTAACCAAGCCCCACACATAAGAGGTGGAGTGGGCTAACCCTAACCGCTTTTAACCAAGCCCCACACATAAGAGGTGGAGTGGGATAACCCTAACCGCTTTTAACCAAGCCCCACACATAAGAGGTGGAGTGGGCTAACCCTAACCGCTTTTAACCAAGCCCCACACAAGAGGTGGAGTGGGCTAACCCTAACCGCTTTTAACCAAGCCCCACACATAAGAGGTGGAGTGGGCTAACCCTAACCGCTTTTAACCAAGCCCCACCCATAAGAGGTGGAGTGGGCTAACCCTAACTGCCTTGCTCTGGATGGGATGCTGTACACATCCACAGATTTACAGTACCGGCATCTGCAATGCTATCTAGATGTAGGCGCTATTTATATTGCTCAAAAGGGTAATAATAAAGAGATGGTTTAACCAAGCATGTTCGGCAGGCTCTGGTTCTATTACATCTTGATTGCGTAATAATATAGTCAAGAACAACAATAAAGGACCTAGAAAAACAACAACTGGCCCAGAACAGAGAAAAGCCCCAGGCCCTTAAATACACAGAGAGAAAATATCAACAGCATTCATGTCAATCTCTCCTAGCATAAATTGGAGGATAGATTGAGTGCTTTGCTGCTAGTCTTTGTGAGAGGCATGTACATGAAAAAACAGTCAATACAAAGACAGAACTATTCTCCACCTCAGGTAATTCAGGATGTAGGATCAAAATCTGTTTTTAAAACAGATACCACATCTGCCACAAAGGACTGTGAGGAGAAAGAAACATCACACACACACACACACTGTATATCACCATTTATATATATTGTTCTTTTGAATGTGTTCAGACATTTTATATTTCTGTAATGTGTACATGTTTATTTAAGTCATTGTACTTTTGCCTGTAAGGACTCTTTTATTGTGACAGGTGGATCATAACGTTCACCAAAGCATCTCCAGACTCTTTCACATCTGTAATGTGCTCAATGTGAACCTGATCTGACCTGTAAAGAGGACAGGACAACAATGGTGGACTTGCTAATTCTGGTGTTCTCTGGCAAATGCCAATCAAATGGCACGTTGCTGGGCTGAAACAGGTCCCACTAGAGGACGTGTTTGGTCAGAATCATGCACACCAGCACCCCGCTGGAGGTCACTTTGTAGGGCTCTGGCAGTGCTCCTCTGGTTTCTTCTTGCACAAAAGAAACAGATACCATCTCTCCTCGTTTAACAGCCCGTCTGCTGGTATCTCCTCGATGCTCTTGAGAGTGTACTGGGAGACACAGCAAACCTTCATTCGACGGCAGGTATGAACGCACAAAACTAGAGACGAATGTGCACCAAAACAAATGACATGGATTCACAATCGCTTATGCTTCCTAACTGGGCAGATTGATATCCCTGACGTTTATTTGACTTGGTGTTATACTGTAATTAATCCGTGTTTCCTTTATTTGTCTGAGAAATGTTATACCATGAATACTTTTTTAGTTGCCCTCTTCTAGGTTCCTGGGCACAAAAGTTCATATTCTTTGAGGAATATAGTGGAAAAAAGGAGAACGTTTTCAAAAAATACATGCTGTCGGAGCTGACTTATTCTAATGTTTACCCTGGTACAATGGTTCTAGCTGCAGGACACAGAGAAAAATATTTTCTGGGATATATTTACACTGATAGACATTATAAGAGCATTGCTTACAGTAGATCTCTCCTGCATGCCTGTCTGTCTGTCTGCCTGCCTGTCTTTTTGAGTGGTTGTCTATCTACCTGCTTGCCTGTCTGTCTGCGCGGTTGTCTATCTACCTGTCTGCATGACTCAATTTTTCACTTCCTGTGTTCCTGCCCGCCTGGCACTGCCAACATCTTTGTGTACATGTGAGTCAGGCCTCTCTGTGGTCTTTGAAGATCTCTGGCGTGTTAGAGAGTGTTTCAGCCATGCGGAATGGAAACAGGTGGTGTGTGTTGTCAATAATTACCGTGGTTACTTCCCTCTCGTGACAGGTTGTGTGGTCCCATGTGGTTGGTATGAGTGTTTTGGGGAAGTGACAACGTGTCAACTTCACCAGCCTTAAGGGGAAACATCCACAGTGTTGCCCTCAAGTGTATTCAATGTAATGTACCCAAAATAAACTGTCTACTACAGCAGTCCAGGTTTGTTATTGTCTAGTGAATATTACTGTCCCTATAGAAACTCTTCATTTTTGTGCCAAGTTCTTAATTTCACTACAAACAACAAGAAGCTCCCTCACCGCCCCACCTCCATTTCCACCTCCACATCTAACACCTCCACCCGAACGGCCTCCTCCTGAAACACAATGATATAAACAAAGCGACAGCGTTCTTACTGACGCAGGATAAGTGCTTATTAGTGGAGACGAGCTGAGTGGTGATTGTGTTGCAGCGTCTGGCTGCTAGCAGAGCAAATTGCCCACGAGGGCTGAAAAACATCTCTTGACTTTATGATAAGAAGAACAAACTGAGACACGGGAGCAGATTACGGCAGAGCAGACGTGATTACTGTGGCATTGTTGTGGAATATCATATCAGGCTGTTTTCTGCCGCCACCGCCTGCTAAATACAAGCCATAATAATCCCGGTGATGCTGGAGGCTGGGGAGGTTATGGGAGCGGCGGGGCGGAGTGAAGAGTGTGGCCTGAGGGACCAGGGTTGTGGGGGTGTGACTGAGCATCTTAACAGGGTAATTAAAATGACCGTAGATAACCCAAATGAACACATTTACATCCTGCCACGGCCTATAAGGGTTGATTTGTTTAAATTACCTCTTAGATGTTTTGTGCGAGACCGCCGGTATGAACGATGTTTCGGTTATAGAATTGAAATAGCAGCTTGATATTTAATATTTTTCTGTTCGGTGTTTAGTTTTAGAACGTTGAAACTCAAAATCAATTATTAGGTGACGTTGGTTTTTGTGTTGGGAAATATTTGTTAGAGCCACCCAATGCCAGGTAATTGCAACATTACTTTGGTAAATATGCATCACTGTGCCAGAGTGATTTTGACCCATCCTTCTTGAACGATTTGTTCCAGGTCGTTCTGGTTGATCAAACGACAATAGTGGACCTACATTTTTAAATAGTCTCTCTCTTTTCAATGGATATAATATCATGACTTTGATTTTGGCAACTGTGATGACATTCAGCGTTTTATTCTAGAGCCACTCAAATGTGCTTTGGTCTTTTGCTTGGGAAGATTGTCCTGGTGAATTTCCTCTCAAGCTTCTGTTTTTTAATGCACTGAAGCAGGTTCTCTTGAAGCATTTCCACGTGTTTTGCTCCTTCCATTCCTCCTAAACTGTGAACAATATGCCTTGTCCCTGCTGATGAGAAGCATCCCCACAACATGATGCTGGCATGGGCAAGTTTGGGCCACAGTTACCACATTGAGTTTTGTCCATAAAGATCTATATATTTTAGTCTAATCTGACCCAAAACAAACCTATGCCCAGATCACAGCTAGTCATATCAGATTATATTTTCTTCTGAGTTCAACTGTATAATCGAGGCATTCCCTTTGTAGACATTTGGGGTTGCCAGGCAACGTAGGTTTGATGTGCAGTGCTAGAGAGTGTTTTGCACTCTAACGTTACTGACTGTTATTGAATGCCGCAAGTACCACTTAACAAAATGAATAAGTAGTGAAAGCCTCACCTATATAGCATTCCCTATTATAATCATTGCACAAAGGCAACAACAAACTGTGCACACTTTAGCCTACCCTATATACAGTGGGGAGAACAAGTATTTGATACACTGCCGATTTCGCAGGTTTTCCTACCTACAAAGCTTGTAGAGGTCTGTAGTTTTTATCATAGGTACACTTCAACTGTGAGAGAAGGAATCTAAAACAAAAATCCAGAAAATCACATGAATGATTTTTAAGTAATGAATTTGCATTTTATTCCTACTCCTTATTCCCACTCCTCTCACTGTATATTTATGGCACATTTTTGTTTGCATCTTTGGTTTCTTTAGGTTGACAATAAACTTCAACTGCTATTGAAGATGTCAGATTATTACAGGTTTGAGTTACACCACTGCCGGTGGCTTTACCATGGAAATCCCTGCTAAAGCAAAAATGACCAGAAAGAACCAAATTATTTCTTACCAGGAATACATCCATGGTAAATAAACATGTACAGTACAATGATTTCTTACCAGGAATACATCCATGGTAAATAAACATGTACAGTACAATGATTTCTTACCAGGAATACATCCATGGTTAATAAACATGTACAGTACAATGATTTCTTACCAGGAATACATCCATGGTTAATAAACATCTACAGTACAATGATTTCTTACCAGGAATACATCCATGGTTAATAAACATCTACAGTACATTCTTCTTCAGTATTTTAAGTGGTTAATTTATATGGTATAATAGGTTATTATTTGGATATTCGTTTTTCACTTTCTTTAATCTATGCATTTGTATTGTTTTATTTCTGCCTACTGGTTTTGCTTATGATTCACAGCCTAGACAATTTCCATAAAACAGTCAGTGTTTTATCCAAACAATGTAATAGCACCTTTAATTGTTCACAGGTGGAGGCAAATGGTAATGGTATTTTTCTATTTTCTATTTCCCAATACACAAAAAATGTAATCTGGTAATGGAAAAGCTATGCTAATCATAGGGAAAATGAATATTTATAAAAAGTAACATAGTTACCATTAAACTATGTTGTTGTCTGCCTGTTTCTCTTGCTAGATCCTAGGCATGGTGGTTTTCTTGTACTGTACCAAGCCCCATCCTAATCATGACACACCCCCTTTCTGTTGAACAACAACAGGTTCCTGGTGGTTCCGTTTGTGGTCTTTCAATGGCCTCAAAGTACTTATATGGTTTCCCCCAAACTTTTAATTTTAAAGGCCCTCAGAAGGATTCTCCAGGACCCAGTTGTTTTTAGAGTGTACACTGTACTTATCCCCCGAAAGGAAGGAAACGGAGAACCAACCTCCCTGTAATTATTATTATCTTAACATGATTCACACTCAGTGAGATATCCTGAAGGAGCCAACTCCAACACGGACACGTTTAATGTACTTTAATCTTTTGCAAAAACATACCTAATTGAATTAGTCACGTTTCATATCTGACGCTGAATCAATTTACAACTTTGAATTTATCAGTGAAACTTAACCCAATAGAAAAATCTGCGGTCAAAATGACCAAAATGGCCATTTTGGTTATAAAATGATTGTGCTTTAAAAGCTTAAAGTCCCAGTATAAGAGTCTTGAGCCTTGTCCCTAAGTCATCTATTGTCCCTTAAGGATCTAAATACGGGTCTGTCTTTTAGTAATGACCCAGATAGACAGTAGCATCATAAAGGAGAGCACCACTGATATCAGTTAACAATTATTACTGAGATAATTAACAAATCCAATTAAAACAGAACAATTTACAAGTGAGAAAGAGAGAGAAGCATATGGTAAGGGAGAGACAGAAGCAAAGGGACAGAGGTTTTTCAGGACACGATTTCAAATGTGTGCCTGTGAATTTGTTACAAGGGGTTTTTCAGGAAAATAAAGCAAAGCCTGGAAACAGGCATCACTAATCAGCTTGCTGTGCTCAAGGTGACAGACCCTCTAGATGCTTGGGCAGTCTATCCTTCTCAATAAAGTCCAACCTTTGAGGTTTGTCTTTTTAATTAGCATATTTCTCTTGAGGCTACCTGGCTCAACTAAGGCTAGACAAGTCAGAAGCAACAGGGAAAAAGCATGGATACACTATATCTCCACTGATCGGCTTAGTATTACAGTGGCTGTGTCTATTCAGTGTTTGCCTGGTCTGAGGCACTGACAATGATTTTGCAGCTGTCGAATGTTCACAATATACGATGTATGTGCCTGGTCTGCTCCGCACTTTCAGGCCCAGATCTTTGCAAGCCTACAGAGATCAATGATCAGAGATAGAGATCAGTAAAGCAATGCACTTTGATCCACCATGACAAGCAGAAATATGGCCAAGGTTGTCCTATGGATCAGGAGATTGGGCAATATCAATGCACTAAACATCGTAATTGCAGAGACGGAGACAAATACATTGTCATCTCAACCGTTCCCGGAAGGACTTTAGCAAACAAGGACCAAACAAACTGAAACAACAGCGGCTTAGAACAGCAATCTGGTGTGAGCTCAGTGAAGGTTGTGCTGTGTGTGTGGACGTGTGTGTGTGTGTTGGGAGGGGGAGGTGCGACATCCACCCCAGAGACTCAACGATGACCGCAACTGAACTGAGAACACCAACCTCTCAGGGTCCACAGTGGCTGAAGAAGCGTAACACGTGTTCCAGCCCCCACCCGCCATCCACAGTTACATTCATTTTGAACGCTGGCCCTTTAAGGTCTCTACACCAGCTAAATGCTTACGGTGTTCTGGCAGGGTGCATGGTTTTAGCAGAGAGATGGAAAAAGAAAATTAAGGAGAGATAAGATCTGACCAGGGACCTTGGTCAGTAGACAGGCCTGATGCCTGTGTTAGATTGGCATGCCTGATGCCTGTGTTAGATGGGCATGCCTGATGCCTGTGTTAGATGGGCATGCCTGATCCCTGTGTTAGATGGGCATGTCTGATGCCTGTGTTAGATGGGCATGCCTGTGTTAGATGGGCATGCCTGATGCCTGTGTTAGATGGGCATGCCTGATGCCTGTGTTAGATGGGCATGCCTGATCCCTGTGTTAGATGGGCATGCCTGTGTTAGATGACCCTGCCTAATGCCTGTGTTAGATGGGCATGCCTGATGCCTGTGTTAGATGGGCATGTCTGATGCCTGTGTTAGATGGGCATGCCTGATGCCTGTGTTAGATGGGCATGCCCGATGCCTCTGTTAGATGGGCACGCCCGATGCCTGTGTTAGATGGGCATGCCTGATGCCTGTGTTAGATGGGCATGCCTGATGCCTGTGTTAGATGGGTATGCCCGATGCCTGTGTTAGATGGGCATGCCTGATGCCTGTGTTAGCTGGGTTCAGTTTGTTCTCGAGGTAAGCTACAGGCACAAACCTGATGATGGATGAACGGTAACGGTGTGTGTGGACAACAGAGGGCTTGGGTGTACAGAGGGCTTCATCAAATGCCCAGTTTCAAACCAGTCATGAACTACATCAGACACCCAAACCACAAAACTCCTTTAGAAACCCATCAAAGCTCTTGTTTGCGGCCCCATAATTAACGGTCTGTTGTAGTAAGCCCTGATAGTAAGGAAACACACAGGACGTATAACTTTGGTGTTTAGCTGTATATGTTTACTAGCAGGTATCCGTGGTTTTGTTCCTTCCTTCACAACCATGTTGGCACCTGCCCGCTTTAACCGTAGCAGGAAAAACACATTCTATTTATTTTGGTGTAATCATTAGGATTAAGCTGCTGAAGAAACGTATTAATATATAATCCCCCTTTGCTTCCCACTCCTCTCACTTTACCCCTGTGCTCCCCTCAACTCCTCTCGCCACCTCCCTCCCTCCCTCCCACCCTCCATCCATCCCCCAGATTTGCAGCAGTGATCCTTTTAATTCAAAAGGAAAATGGAGGCAGTGGTTTGGAGCTGCTTTGTGCTCCTGCCGAGCTCTCAACTGCATTGTGGAGCTTACAGCTGGGCTTGTTTTATCCCCCTTTTTCTCTGTCCCTTTCTTCCTCTCATTCTCTGTCCCTTTCTTTCTCTCTTTCTCTGTCCCTTTCTTTCTCTGTTCCTCTATTTCTCTGTCCTTCTACTTATTTGTCCCTCTTCCTCTGTTCCTCTGTTCCTGTCTTCCTCTGTCCCTCTATTTATCTGTCCCTTTCTTCCTCTCTTTTTCTGTCCTTCTATTCATC
>JACXGK010008398.1:0-14825 GCA_016801125.1 Novumbra hubbsi
ATGTCTGAGGGGGTACTAGCATGTCTGAGGGGGAACTTGGATGTCTGAGGGGGAACTAGGATGTCTGAGGGGGAACTGGGGATGTCTGTGGGGAACAGGAACTGGGATGTCTGAGGGGGAACAGGAACTGGGATGTCTGAGGGGGAACAGGAACAGGGATGTCTGAGGGGGAACAGGAACTGGGATGTCTGAGGGGGAACAGGAACAGGGATGTCTGAGGGGGAACAGGAACAGGGATGTCTGAGGGGGAACAGGTCGTTATGGGATCTCTGAAGACAAGTGCAACGGCGCATTTGACGGTCCTCCCAAGCACACACACACACGCGCACAAACAAACGCGCAAAAACAAACACAGGCACAGCAGCTGGAGCCTGTCAGCTGGGCACTGAGACAACAGTGAATTACAGCGCTGTCACACACACGCACACACACAGACAACACACACACACTCTCCTGGCATTCTCCCTCTCCCCAGTACTCACCAAGATTACATCTCTGGCCAATGACAATCAAACTGACAACACTTGTTTTGTTTTCAAATACTGTATCCCGTATGACCACCACTACTGTCCTGCTCAGGAAGACGGAATGACGGGGAGGTCAAGATATCTGTGTCCTCTTTCTCTGTCCTTCCTGATGACACTAAGGTCTGGCCAAAAGCGGCGCACTTAATGGGGAATATGGAAGCCTTTAGGAACCACACGAGCGAACTGAATTCCATCGTCATCTCTGGTTGTCTCTAGTCTCACTGTAGTTATTTAAATGCAACAGTCTCTAATTCTGTTCATGTTTCGGTCATGCTTCTAAATGCTCTAGTTGTCTCTAATAACAATTTATTAGTGTTTGGTTCTATTCAGAGTGTTGACTTTGCTCATGCCTGCAACAAGGTGCATTTTGGAACTTCTAAGGGAGGGGTGAGTTTATACCATAGAAAGTAATGGGGGACATCTGAAAGTTTCCCAGAGCCCAGAGTTCCAGAGTTCCTGGTTGAAGCTCCATTTGCGATGCTGCTCTATGTGTCAGTGGGCTGTTACAGAACTCTACCTACCCGGAGCTCTTTCCACGTTGCTGGTCGTCGCCATGGTGAGAGCGAGCAAGTGTGTATCAAGTCGGACAAAGACAGGAAGTGTTTTGGAGGACGGAATAATTTTTCCATGGCTACGATCACCAGACGGCTTGTGAAGAGGGGGGGTTGGCAGGGTTAGAGCATGGAACACAGTCAGTAAACACAGTACATTAGGCTGTCTGTTCAAAGAGAGCCATATCTCTGTGAAGAATGTATACCGAGTATCTGATTTAAATCTCCCTTCCTCTGTTTCTCTCTGAATAATATGGAGGGAAAATATTTCTCCAATGTAGGAGTGGTTATTATCCTTGTGATTTCATTTTCTTTGACACGTGTACAAGTGCGGACTCTTGCACACACACATACACACACACAGAGAGACAGCCAAAACACACACAGCCAAACAATGCTCACACTCACCCACACAAATAGCCACCCACATACATATATATACACACACAGGCACAAACACACACACACACTTGGCTCACATGCACAGTTGACCCTCCCGGATCTTTCTATTTCTCCCTATCAGGGCACTGGGAGGTCGCACAGCACATTAGATCCCTGACAACTATGACTTCTCTCTCACAGCCTAGCTATTTAGAGGGAGAGAGAGATGGAGACAGAGAGGGGAGGGGGAGAGAGAGGGGAAATGGAGAGAGAGAGCGAAGGATAGAGAGAGAGGGGGAGAGAGTGATGGAGAGAGGGAGGGAGAGAGATGAAGAGTCAGACAGTCAATTGAAATGGGCCCCAGTGTTCTATGTTTCAACACATCCCAGGGGAATGATGGGCTTGGGATTTTTACTTTCCTGGGAAAAAGCCAGGAACTTGTTTCTCCTCCTTGGCCTCCTATGCTCCCTTCTTTTCTTCCTCAACCATTTTTCTAGAAACAGCGGTTCATATCAGGGTAGTCTGCTCTTGGCTGATGTTGGGGTGGGGGCATGATTGAATAGGGGGGTAAAATATCGGGGGGGGGGAGGGTTCTCACTCCCAAATCTCCATCCTCCTTCTCTCTCTGGGCTCTTCCATTCCACATTGACCAGCAAACAAGACCAGAAAGTTTGACTTTTCCCACAGAGTTCCTCTGGATTAACAAGAGAGGCCGGGTTGTATCTGTCTCTGTCCCTGTCTCTCCATGTCTGTCCCAAGTTGCTCTGTTTGTCTGTGTCTGTTTGTCTATTTCTGTCTGTCCATGTCAGTCTGTCACACTGTCTCTCTCTCTGTCTTTGCAGATCTGGGATGAAAGGAGAAAAGTGATAGATTATAGAGATTTGGAGGTTGTCAGAAAGACAGGAGATTTACACAGACAGATAGGCAGGAGAGCCACACAGACAGATAGACAGACAGGAGAGCCACACAGACAGATAGACAGGCAGAAGAGCCACACAGACAGATAGACAGGCAGGAGAGCCACACAGACAGATAGGCAGGAGAGCCACACAGACAGATAGACAGGCAGGAGAGCCACACAGACAGATAGACAGGCAGGAGAGCCACACAGACAGATGCTGAGTATTAAGTAATTTCCTGGCGGCCTGCTTGCCTGTCTCTCTTTCTGCCTGTCTCTCTTTCTGCCTGTCTCTCTTTCTGCCTGTGTCTCTTTATGCTTGTCTCTCTTTCTGCTTGTCTCTCTTTCTGCTTGTCTCTCTTTCTGCCTGTGTCTCTTTCTGCCTGTGTGCCAAACAGGGACTTGAACGTCAACACCTCCCTTTGCCATGACAGCCTACTGTATCCACATGGAGATGATCACGAGACACGCCCCATGCGTTCTAACTCCACCCCCATGGCAGTGTTGCATGATGTGAGGAGTGTGTATGAAGTGAAGTGTGTGTGTGCAAGGTTTATGTGCTCATACACTTGTGTTTTAGCGCGCCCCGGCCTTGCCAAGCGGCGTCTCTCTTGCCGGCGTAAATGTTCTAAAATAGTCTGAGTGCCACTCAATTACCTGGGGCTCCCGGATGAGGCGGCTGAATGTCATGTCTGCTTGTAGCGCACGCCACTGTACAGCATTTCATTACACGCATCCCTTATCCAGACACACGGATAATGATGTCTCACACTCTAGCCTGTCTGTCTGGGTGGGTGAGAGTGTTGCTGTGTGTGTGCATACAGTCGATGTTTGTCTTTCTCCTTAATAGTAGCAAACCACATACAAGCACGCGCACACACACACACACAGAGGAGGAAATTCAGCCGCACAGTGGTTATGTTCCAGCTTGCGGTTGGAGTGTGTTCTTCTTTAGTGCTTATGTTCCAGCTTGCGGTTGGAGTGTGTTCTTCTTTAGTGGTTATGTTCCAGCTTGCGGTTGGAGTGTGTTCTTCTTTAGTGGTTATGTTCCAGGTTGTGGTTGGAGTGTGTTCTTGTTTAGTGGTTATGTTCCAGCTTCTGATTGGAGTGTGTTCTTAATTTGTAGTGGCAAAATACATTATTATAACTTATTGTTAACTAATGAGGCAGGGCCTTTAGACCGATGTTCAATTAATCCTTCTGCCATGTACAGTGGTCATTCAACTTATTATTATTATTCTGTTCTCACGCACACTTTTTTTATTGCAACATTTTATCCTATTGAATAGGACCTTGAATAGGGGTTTTCTGACCAACAGGATAGCAGAACTCAGTAAGTGTATATATATAGTACACTGTATATATACACACACAAACACACACACACTCAGGTTCCAACACCCAGCAATAAGGACAGATAGGATCTGGAAACACATCCACCGTAATGCGCTTTGTCCCTCATCCTGAATCAAAAACATACCTCAAACACACGCACACACACGCACACACACGCACACACACACACACACGCACACACACACACACACAAACATGCGGTGTGGTGCTCTATAGATGTGAAGGAGAGGGATTCTATGTAAACACGGGGCTTATTAACTATGGAGTGACGTAAGGAACCTAGAGAGAGGTCAAGGTTAGCCAAACACTGGACACGGCCGGGGAACACAGATGGAAACAAACTCACCCTCTCTGAGTGTTAACCCCCTCCTGTTCCTTTACTGACGAGCTAGATGACACTACGATGTGTGTGTGTGTTGTTGTACAAGACTCTCTGTTAAACCATTTAGTGATCGTTGTATGAAAATGAAATAAAAATGGCCCCCTCGTGGTTCTACCTATTGTAGCTGTTTGACGGATGTCATTTTGATTGGATTCAGTGTCCCGGTCAGTATTAACCCTGTGCCACAGAACATGTCCCCCGGGGGGGTTGATTCAAAACCCCTGTCTGGGTGCGGTCATGTACCCCATCACCCCGAGGGAGAAAAGGCAGACGTGGTGGTGTGGGGGTACGGAGGAAGGTTGGAGCAAGGTTTGGGGGGTTACAGGAATGCCAAATTAAATAAGGAGCCACCACAATCGTTTCACAAAGCCCCGGCTCAACTGGGGGGGGGGGGGGCGAGGAGGAAAAAAAATGAACAAAAAAAATAGACGAGAGGAGACGATACTTGTGGAAACAATAAGCCGGTCCCCCCAGCTTCACCTTCCATTGACGGTGGACAGAAAGGCCCGTTTGTGTTTCTAAATGAAGTTTCTGCCTCCTCTTTTATTGGCGTCCGTGTTCCTGGGCCCAGTGTGTAAAAGGCCCTTTAGAAAGCAGGGTTTTAACACACAATTGGATTACAGCACAAGCCCTTGGTGGGAAAGTGGGCGGGCCAAGCACAGAGGTGCGGAAGGAGAGGGGGAGAAGGAGAGAGGGTGATGGAGATGGGGGGGAAAGAGAGAGGGAGATGGAGAGGGGTTAGCGAAGGAGAGGGGGAGAAGCATGCCAGGCATCACAGACAGAGACAGACATGGTAGAGACAGACAGAGACAGACAGGCTAGACAGACAGATAGAAATACAGGCAGACTAGACGGGCAGAGAGACAGACATGGGAGAGACAGACAGAGACAGGCAGGCTAGACAGACAGATAGAAATACAGGCAGACTAGACGGGCAGAGAGACAGACATGGGAGAGACAGACAGAGACAGGCAGGCTAGACAGACAGATAGAAATACAGGCAGACTAGACAGGCAGAGAGACAGACATGGGAGAGACAGACAGAGACAGGCAGGCTTGACAGACAGATAGAAATACAGGCAGACTAGACGGGCAGAAAGACAGACAGGAAATGTGAGGGATCTGGGCCTGATACAATGGATTTGTGGTGCGTGTGTCCAGGCCTGTTGGACCAGCATAGGCCAAGAGACTACAGATGGAGAGTGGACACCTGGGGCGGCCCGGCTACCCAGCAGGCAGTGAGCCGTCCCTTAATGCTGGAATTAGCCTATAAACTTGCTGCTTGTCGGTTCCAGCCACAAAGACACATTCCCAAATCTCTCTGCTCACCGGACACTGAAGGGACTTCACCGTGGTGTACTGGACTCTGTTCCATCGGCCCGTTTGAGACCCAACCCCGGTGGTGGTGTGGCTGGGTCCAACAAGAAGCGCACGTTTTCTGTCTTGTCTGTAATGGCTGAGTTGTTTGCCCCCGTAGGCCCGCTGTGGTACACGACAGCCTGGTTCGGCATGGACCATCACTTAGTCACATGAAGTGATTGGCCGTCGTAGGAGAGGGGCTTTGACACTAATTCTGTAATCTATTAAATCCTCTAGTGGGGGCCCATGAATTCCATGACAGTGCATATTCATAACCGTATAATCAGAATGAATGGCTCCTTATCTGACTGCTGATCTCTACAGGCTGTCGTCTTGCTTGGTGGTGGACTGGAGCGGGATATCTTTTTTTTGGAAAGGGGGGGGGGGGGTCCCTTTCTTTACTTTCTGTACCATCCATGACTAGCCAACCCTCCAGGGCCCTTAGCCATAGTCGTGAGGGGTGGGAGGTGGGAAGGCCTGATAGCAGACGTGGCCCCTGGCTCTGGACCTCATCCCGTCAGACGGTGGGAGAGAAAGAGCGACTTGTTTCAGGACTTGTATAGAGGCTGAAGGCGGCGCTGAATGGGCTGTGTTTGTGGCGGGGGGGGGGGGGGGTATTTAGTTGTTTGTTGTTTTGGGTCTTTTTTCCCCTCGTTTTCTTCTTTCTTCTCTTTTTGTTTTAATCGGGCAGGTTTTTAGTCGCCTCCCCCCTCTCCCTCGCTCTCCCAGCTTTGAGGGCCCTCAACAGGGGGTAAATGCAGATGTGACACACAGAGTCTGGGTCTCACGCCTCATTTGCATATTTAATTAGCGAGGGGGAAAGGCATGCGAGGGTGCCGGGATACGCTGGGGTAGGGGGGCGTGGGTGTGCCGGTGGACTGTGTGAAAGTACCCCCCCACCCACACCCAGCAGCACCCAGGCCTTGAGACCGGCAGCCCCCCCCCCCCACACACACACACGGAACCACCCCCACTGGCTTTCAGCCGGCCTCGGTTTGGTTGCTGGGGGGACGTTTTGTTCTGCAGGCCTCCAGATTGTCTTTGTTTTAAGCTGTTGATGCAGACTCCAATCGCTGAGCAGAATGCAAACAAGTCCCCTCCAAACTGTTTACTTTGTCTTCTGAGGGGAGGGGACCAGCCCCCCTCCCCCAGCCCCCGGCCAACACCTCTCGCTCCTCTTTTAGTTTTTGTTTCAGTGTTTCAACTGAGACCCCCCCCCCCCTTTGGTTTGTCATGTGTTTCTGGGCCACTTTTCCTTCTTGAAGTTCCAGTCACGTATATGGACGGAACGTTTATTTTAGTTAGTATTTTTCTGGCGTCGTTGGTTGCTTTGGTAATGGACTCTCAGATCAAGGCAGATCAAAGGGGCCAATCAGTTTGTCTGGTAGCACTTGCTCCAGAAAAAAGTTTTTGTTTTCCAGAAAACATTTGGTGTGCCATGTCACTGGATCCGCTCTGATTTCCCTTTCCAGCAATCTTTTTTTTTTTTACCAGAGCAGAAATATTATAGTGAAGAAGAAACGATGCCAAAATAACACTGTGCAGGTTAGATGTTAGCGCTGCCTGGTAAATACACGTACCTTCTTCCTGAACTAGTTCACATCTCTGGCAAACCTCTTGTACCTTTTGCAGTTAAACATATCCTCTTGTTCCGTGTTTCAGTACGAAGCATCCTATTGAACCTATTTCAGTAATACACAACCAAACCAATTCAGTGAATCAGCTTTCAGCATAGCATCAATACAAGGCCTCACGCTCCTGTCAGCCCAGCAGGCCTTGAGTCATTCCTCTCTGGCTCTCTGCTAGCTCTCTCTGGCACCCACTTCCAGAGTGGAGATGGGTAATATTTCTCCCACTCCCAACAATTTTGTCTGCAGCAGCCAGATCAATACAAGCCAGAGGCAGCTACATCATCCTGAGGGTATGTTCCTCTTGCATTTTGGCAGCCATGAAAACAGGCTGAAAGGAGAGGAGAGGCTGGACCAGGCAAACTCCTTGGCCCGAAGAAATGCACTTCTTAAACGTCACTTCCCTCATTGCTGTCACCGCTAATGACACTGGTAAATGGGTTTTCTGCGTAGGGCAAAGACAACGTGCCCGTCAAAGCTGTGGCTTTTTCCTGTTTGTTTCTGATTGATGGTTGCAGTTGTTGCGGTGGGTTCTGGCTCTGTGTTTCCCCCTCGCCAGCCTCATATCCATAAGCAAGTGTTTGCCAACTAGTATTATGTGTGTGTGTGTGGGGGGGGGGGGCATTCCCCCAAAGTCTTACCAATCCTATACCCACAAATCCCCCAATCTCCTGACACCCCACACTACCACACCTCTCCACACACACCCCGGAAAAGCCTCTGGAGACCCCACACCACCACACCTCTCCACACACACACAACCTCAGGACAGAATAGTTTACAGTACCATTGACCCAACAGACCAGAATTGTCTAAGGTACCAGTGAACTATAAAACCAGACTAGACTATAGTAGCATTAGCCCACAGTTTGTCCTTCTGTCTGTCTCGATACACTCTGGCTGTGTGCTGGGCCAGGGTTCTGTTGGCCTGGGGGAGACAGACGCCTGCATCGATTGCCAAGCTGGAAACCTGGAGACACTCGGGCTAGAGTTTCACCTGGGCACGCACACACACATACAGTTTAGCCCAGAGGCTGGGTTAGTCTCTTCAGACCGTGGACAACCCCGACCACGGAGAACGCTCCTTAGAAATATTAGGATAACAAAGGTACAAAGACAAACGTGTTCGCTCTACCAATACAATTAGATCGAACCGAGCCTCGTGGCGAAAGAACACGTACCCATTCGAGTGGCTTCGTGGATAAAACCTGTTTCACTACAGTATCTTACCATTCATGAAGTATCACTACGCCAACGCCATGGCAACTCTTAAGAGCGAATGAAGGTGGTGAATTTCTGTCCCTGATGATCTCTCTTTCTTGGTCTCTCCGTAGATGCTGGCCAGTCAGACAGTCCCACCCAGCAGAGTGATTCTGATATCAAGGACCAGTCTGAGAACGGTAAGAGTCCGTCGATGATGCAACCGCAATGCTGCTGTGGTAAAGTGTTTACATCATAAGTTAACAGGTATCTCCAAAACAGACCCTTTTCAGGAAATAGGATGAAAAAGTGCTCAGTAACTGCAATACCATTTTATAACTTGAGGAGAAATGTTCAATATGTCGCCTTGGTGATAGAAACATGGACATTGAGGGGAGTCACTGTCAATAAATGTAAGTTCTACTCTGATTGGTTGTACTCATGTAGGACCTCTCACTGTAACACTATGTTAATCAACCAGTGCCCTACATACCAGTAACTCCTCCATACCTACCTTGAAAGGATTACGGATCTTTACACAACTGGATTGCTCAAAGCTAGCTGGTGTGTAGAGACCTTGCTTTGACCTATCCAGTCATGTCATTGTTCAATTAAAGGCGGTGAGGTGTGTGGTTTTGGCTTCATGTTTTTATGGAAACCAACAAACAAATCAGGCTCAAAAGGTACAAACATATGTTTTGTAAATGTAGGTATGTTTTACGGTGTTGAAGGGGATCCCTCTTTCAATCCTGTTCAGACTGTCACTGCAGTACTGGCCTTCAGTACTTTCCAGCTGCAGTTCATAAGGTTTTATAAGGTAGTTCCACTACTTGCTTACTGACCGCTTCCCTCACAACAATGCAACAAAAACAGAAATAATGGAGCAAATACAATTTTATTTAAAAATAAAATTACACAATACTAATAGATAGTATGACACAAAACACAGTAATGTGAATAAAGACCTGGGGGCAACCTGAGTTAAGTGGTCATTAAAGTATTTGCATTATATACCAGATACTCATTGCATTGGTAATTAGTACCAAGCATAATTAATTTGGCATTTAATTAATTTGGCAGATGAGTGACCTACAGCAGTGTAGTACATGTTCAGACTTATTTACCCTCAGCTGTGGTATATTGACCATACCCCCTTATGTATTCAATAACAAACAGCCGTGGTTATTGACCATACCCCCTTATGTATTTAGTAACAAACAGCCGTGGTATATTGACCATACCCCCTTATGTATTCAATTACAAACAGCCGTCTGTGTCTGACTCTGTGTGTATATAACTGTCTGTCCCTCTCAGTGTGTATATAACTGTCTGTCCCTCTCTGTGTGTATATAACTGTCTGTCCCTTTCTGGGTGTATATAACTGTCTGTCCGTCTCTGTGTGTATATAACTGTCTGTCCCTCTCTGTGTGTATATATAACTGTCTGTCCCTCTCTGTGTGTATAACTGTCTGTCCCTCTCTGTGTGTATATAACTGTCTGTCCCTCTCTGTGTGTACATAACTGTCTGTCCCTTTCTGTGTGTATATAACTGTATGTCCCTTTCTGTGTGTATGTAACTGTCTGTCCCTCTCTGTGTTTATATAACTGTCTGTCCCTCTCTGTATGTATATAACTGTCTGTCCCTTTCTGTGTGTATATAACTGTATGTCCCTTTCTGTGTGTATATAACTGTCTGTCCCTCTCTGTGTGTATATAACTGTCTGTCCCTCTCTGTGTATATATAACTGTCTGTCCTTCTCTGTGTGTATATATAACTGTCTGTCCCTCTCTGTGTGCATTGCTAAGCATGACAGTGACTGCCACTTTTGTCCCACCAACACACACACAAACACCCACCAACACACACAGACACCCACCAACACACACACACACATCCTGTGTAACCTGCACTTGACCCTGACGGTTAGAATACAGGCTCTCGTTTCAAAGCCACGGTGATGCAGACTAGCTTCTCTCCCCCCTCCTCCCTGTACATCCTCTCCCCCTGTCACCCTCTCCCCTCTACTGAAACCATGTCACCTCACCTCTGCCCCCCCCCCCCCCTCCCCCCTTGCCTCAGTGGCCAGTGCAGGAAAACACACTGTTAGGGAAAGTCTGTGTGTACATTAGTAAATGTGAGTGCAGGCATGTGTGTGTATGTGTGTGGTGTGTATCCTGGTAAACCTTGACCCGCGGGTCTAGGCGCTACGTGCTGTTTGACTGGTGTCTTTCAGGGATAAGAGGCTTGTTGTTGACCAATCCACCGGCCGGGAGATAAGAACAGAGGATATCCTCTCCTTCACAGCCTAGACAGCAGCCTGTAGGACACACACATGTGCACACTCCCATAGTTTTAGCAACACTGAGAGTAATACACAGACTTTTGTGCAACAATACTGTGTGTAATACAAATAGACATTGAACAGCTACTCATTGCACGCAGAGACCTGTTAGTAACAGAAAGCCAGTCAGTCGTTTGGCAGCAACGCCTTTTCTCTCAGAGTTGAACATGGGCCTAAACCGTGTTTCCTCCCTCCTCTACTGAGTTTTTCTATTGTCTCTCTCTCTGTCTCTCTCTCTCTCTGTTTCTTGGTCTCTCTCTCTCCATTCTATCAGAGGGGAGGTCTGGCGTCTCAGCTCTTACGATAGCTGAGCTGTTGGTTCCTCCCACCTTTCTTTTTTCCTCCTCTCGCTGTCTGTCCTTTACCTTCTTTCACTCGTCAGCCCACTACTCTTTCTCAGCCTCCCTCCTCTATTTCCTCCCCCTTCCTCCCTTCCTCCCTCTCTCTCTCTCTCTCTCTCTCTGTCTCTCTCCCTTTCTGTGGACACAGCTGGGAGTGATTATCTTTGTTGAGATATAGAAGCCTTGCCCCCACCTTTGCCTGCCTGTTTCCCTATAGGAGGCGCTCTCTCGTGGAATTGCCCTTGTTGAACCCAGGCTGCTATGTCTATATAGTATGCGTTCCCTCTCCTTATTCTGGCTGCATAAGTTGGCGTGCCTATTTTTGGGGGGCGGTGTACCTGTAGTTTCTGTACCTGTAGTTTCTTTCTAGAGCAACGCCTGATTACTGCGGCCTCTTCTGACGGCAAGTCCCAGCTCTTGTACATAGTCATTTTTTTTTCGTCGATTTTGGCCAGACGCGTCGGTCAGTTCTTCTGCCAATTGTGAACGTGTATAGGATCTGAGAGCACGCTTCCGACCCTTCACACAATGTTTATGCTTGGTTTAGGCGAAGGCATGTTGGACGAACCGTCAGGATGGACCTTTAGGGTCCTTGAGTCAAATGTGTTACTTGTGCCCCGATGTCATGTTATGTTTGTCCGGCTCCTGCTTGGAAATACAGGCCTGCTGAGGCCCCTCTCTACGGTCCATTCCTGGTTTACTGTCTCACTACAGTAAAAAAACAAAGGACATAATGCGAGTTGTGGACATTTGGCCTCACTGAAAATAACTTTTTTATCGGACTTGCGGTTAAGTTTATGACTATGGTTAGAATTAGGTTTACAGCTTGGTTCCAGCATTGCGGGTTATTGTTTAGGAGTTTTGTTAGGAGGATTATTAAATTAGGTTTAGGCAGAAAGATTTGGTTATTTAGGTTAAGGTTAGGTATGGGTTAGGCTTAGTTTCTGTGTGACTGATGGTCAATGACGCTGTGTTCTTCAGAGGAACATGTTCCATGTCTTGTCTCTCATGCACCATGTCTGGAAGAACATCACCTATTTCCCCTCTGTCTTTCAGGACATCTCGGCTTCCAGGACAGCTTTGTCACGTCAGGGGTCTTCAGTGTGGCCGAGCTGGTCCGAGTCTCACAGAGTAAGTGTTTATCTTGTTTCTTCCTTGATCTCACCCCTCCATCCTGTATGGAATCCTCTCTCTTCTCACCCCTCTCTCTGTTAATACTACTGGATCTCTGAAGAGTCTTCCAGTTGTTCCTTTTCTCTTCCATTGTGTATCCACATAGAGAAGCCAGCAGCAGTGATTTGATTGCAGATCCTCCGTCGATATGGTCCAGGCCCACTAATGCATTTATCAGGACTGATACAGACATTCCTCTAGCTATCCTACTCTGTTAATGAACTAAGATCCGAGATCTCTCCCAAATAAGACCGTCAGCTAGAAGAAAACACCACCAAAGTGGACTTTGTAGGACAAAGAAGTAGGGACAATGATTAAGATATGCATCTCAGGGGAGTGCTGATCTAGGATCAGTTTTGACCTTTCAGGTTCCATTGATTTAGATTACACTGACAGGGGATCTACTCCTAGATCAGCGGCCCCTACGCTAAGACGCTGGGAATGGAGGCCCTGAAGGACATCTCTGTTTAGGTGCTGGTGGTGGAAAGGAACTGATCTAGTATCAAGTGGTTGGATTTTTGGTTTGTTATCCATGTGGTCTCTGTAAGGAGAGAGCAGACTTAGAGATTAGGGGAGCTAGAAAATAAGATAAGAAATAATACAAATGAGGTGGACAGAGTCAGTGCAAGTAGTTGGGAAGAAGGTGACAGACAGACAGATAGACAGACAGATGATCAGACAGACAGGGCACCAAGGAAAAAGTGGACAGAAAGACATAAAAATGGAGGGAGTGAAATAAGGGAGGGAAAAACGTGACCTTTAAAAAGTGCAGTGTCCGGGCAATCTGGGAGGTGTAGAGAGAGAAGTGGAGGGAGGATGTAGAAAGAGGGATGGAGGGAGAGAGATACGGGGGGATGGAGATGGAGGAAGGGAGGATAGAGAAAGAGGGATGGAGGGAGAGAGAGTGACAGAGAGCAGTGATCCATACAGCTCTGTCGATAGCCCCCGCTAACAATAGCCGATTGAAAGTGCCAGTCAGCACTCTGACTGGAGCCCCTTCTGATCAAAGGTGCATTGATCACCCCCCCCGACCACACACACACACACACACACTCACTCGTGCTAACACAGTGCTGCACCTAACCTAAGACTGGGGATAGCCACAGCGGAATGGTGAGTGGATAGATGAGTGTCAAGGGGGAGGTTGTGGGAGAGACAGTGAAGGTAAGGGGGGGGGGGGGGGGGGGGGGGGGGGGGGGGGGGGGGGGGGGGGGGGGGGGGGGGGGGGGGGGGGGGGGGGGGGGGGGGGGGGGGGGGGGGGGGGGGGGGGGGGGGGGGGGGGGGGGGGGGGGGGAGGGGGGTGCGGAGGCTGAGGGAGGTGGGGGTGGTGGAGCAATGCCAAGGGGGACCCAGACGGGGCAGACCTGGGCAGTCGGCCCGCTGTGTGTGGATCCCCACTCCACTAGAACTTTCACCGACACACACCAAACACACACACCCAACACACACACCCAACACACACACCCAACACACAGAGCTGGCACCCAGGTCCTGGCCCTCTCCAGATGCCTCCATTGTGTTGGCAGAAGACCGAGCCACAGGGAAAATAATGTGTGTGTGTGAGTGAAGGTGTGCCTGTCAGACAGTGTGCATGCATGTGTGTATCACTAGCTTTCTAACTAGCTGGTGATATTAGTGTGATTGCACAGGCAGCGGGACCCCAGCATCTCCAGTCCTGGCGTATGATGGTAACGAGATTAAGAAATATGCATAATTGATCCGGCTCTTGGAGAGATGGGGCTTTTATCCTAACATCTGTGACATGGGGGGAGGACAGGGGAGAAGAAAGGGAGTTGCTGGGTGGCTGGAAGAATACTTTATCTCCCTCTCTAGCATACTGACTGAATGGCTGACTGGGTGACTGACTGGCCGAGTGACTGTGTGACTTTCTGTCTGGCTGAGTGAGTGCCTGAGTGACTGGATAGCTGACTGACTGATTATATGCTCGACTTACTGACTGACAGAGTAGCTGACTTCCTGGCTGACTGGCCCATGAAGCCATCATGAAAAAGGTGTTGTTTTGAATATATCAGATGGAATGTTTATGCCAATCAACAGGTCCGGTCTGGTGGAATACTTTAAACACTCCATATAGAGACACACTGTAGTGCCATCCTGTACTAGGGCGCAAACCAACACCTGCACACCTTGCAGTTTACTGTAACAGGATTGGATAGCCCTGGCCTAGTGGTCAGAGCAGGACCGTACCAGTCCAATGCGTCACGTGCACTCCACGGGTACACCACACATTGGCCCAAAACACTGGCCAAGCCGCCCAGAAAACATGGAGTGAATCCATGCGTTGCAGAGGGGTTCTTTTCTCTGGCTGTAAATAGCCATTGCCTACAGTGCCAATATTCACCCATTCAGCAGAACTGAGGGGGCGTGTCCTTCACGGAGCTCCCAAAAGGAGCAGGTAAAGACTACAGTTCTGGATAGTATGCAGGGATGTAGACCTATCTATGGACACACACTCACACACTCACTTGAGATACACATAAGGCCGACATTTGGATGCTGAGAGCTAGTGTGTGTGTGTGTGTGTGTGAGAGAGAAGGGTGACGAGGTGGGGGTATGGGGGGACTTGATGCACAGTGCAGAAGATGAGAGGTCGTTCATGGTATTGAATGGGGCGACACCCCCCACCCCCCCCTCGCTGTCTATAAGGCAGTGTGACCTTGGCTTGG